>CM046458.1:45666389-45778889 GCA_025506515.1 Flaveria trinervia | reverse complement strand
TAACAAACTTAAAATTTTAATTACATATATCTTCTTGTAAAACTTAGATTATTGTATATGTACCATTCTAAAATTTTGTTAATTACATATTTATCTAAGTAAAAGTTTAATTACATATATACGCTTTATTAAATATAAATATACATATGTATCTGTATGAATATTTTTATTAAAAATAACTTACATAATTAGTATTTACTCTTATTTTTATTAAACTAAAAAAATATGTTCTTAATATTTACTAGCTTTTCAAGTTTTGATTATTTACTAATATTTCTATACTAATGTTTGTTATGTTCTTTTTATTTTTTTTACCTTTTGATGTGAACTTTTTCAGGTTTCTGTATGAGACACTTACAGTCTCATTATGCAACATGATCCGAACACATGCTTTTTTGTTGCATAATAAGACTGGAAGTGTCTCGTATGGATACCAAAAAAATTAGCTGAAAAGGTAAAGAAACATAAAAATCATAAAAAAATGTTTGTATAAAAATATTAATAAATAATCAAAACTTGAAAATCAAGTAAAGAAAGAAAAATATAATTTTATAGTTTAATAAAAATAAGATTAAATTACTAATTATATAATTTATATATAATAAAAGTAACAAAATTGATAAATATGTAATATTTATATTTAATAAAGCAGATATACGTAATTAAACTTTTAGTTTGAGTATATATGTAATTAACTATATTTTAGAAGGGGATATATGTAATTAAACTTTTAATTTGGGTATATATGTAATTAACAAAATTTTACAAAGGGATATATGTAATTAAAATTTTAGTTTGTGTAATATGTAATTAACTAATTTCAATAAGTGGATATATGTAATTAAAAATTTAAGTTATGTATATATGTAATTGATGAAGTTTATAGAGGGATATATGTAATTCTTTCTATAAAATGTTGTCACACACCATTGAGGTAGAATCATAAGCGTATATGAAGATGAATCGATTGTTTAGAAGGCTAAAAAGACTAGGACCAAGAAAGTGTGTGGTGCAAGAAGACCTTAATTAATCCATGTGTGAGAGCATTTACACATCAATAAAATTGTCATGGATTAATCATCGAGAAATATTTGGGTCCTATTTGCATTAACTTATTTTTTTTTTACAATAAATCTACCCTACTTTACTCTTAAATTACTTTAAACTAATTTACATCATGTCTGGATATAACTAATTGAATTTTCTTTCTATAGTGATGTGTCACCTGGTGGTGTGGTGATGACCTACAACACATGCTATCACCACCATGCTTACGCTAAAGAAATGCACTATAGGCTTTAAAGTTCTATATAGCAAACGAAAATGTAAACAAATTACTGAGGTATAATTTAACGAAGACCACCTTAATGTTACGTTGGGCTGGTTTCTACAATAATACTTCTATGAATAAATAAACCCAACCATTTTAGTTAGTACATCTATATGCATAATAACATAAAGAACATTCTATTAAGATTATACATTTACATTCAAGGTTGGACATCGACCATTAACAAGCACGTTTTATGTAAGAAACTCATTTCGTTAGTCTTGAAATTGTTAATTTGAAATCAATTTCTTGACCATAAGCCTATGTTAATAATTTTGGTGTCTTTTTGTTGCTTTGGCATTATGGTTTTATGTGTTTGTAGTTTTATACACTAACTTTAAGTAAATGATAAAATATTTTTATTTTATAAGTTACATTACATTAAACATCGTATTCATCCTAATTAGTCACAGTAACGTTGATTTCAATATTCTTTTGGCTATATGTCTAATTTGTCATATATTTATTTTCAAGCATTTTATGCCCACATATCAACCGCGGGTCTTGGACGGCTTGCTCATGACCGACATTTGTATTTATTTCTTGCACCAAATGCGTCACATCTTACGTAGTCTTTGAGCATTTTTTTCTTCAATTCGGCATTTCAAATATTATTAATAGGAACCGGTAATCAGTCTGACCACATTATTGATGATTTGATTCATTAGTCAGAAAGATTGAATCGGAAATCGTGATAATGTAATAAATTAGACTAACAAAAGGTTATATTTGTTGTATAAAATTTAAATAATATATTGTTATATTCTTAATTCTTGAAAGAATAATATAAACATTATATTTTTATTAAAATAACGATGAATAGATTTTTAGGAAGGAAACAATATCTCGTTTGAGAAGAATAATTTCATAGAATATGAAAAGTGTTAAATTCAATTCTTATAGTTTTGAAAAATTACTAGACCATTGAAGCAGTTTATACACGCTACTTTTCAAAAACCCATATACCATGCCCAAGAAATGTTGGCTCGTCTGCTGATCCGCTACTTCAGAAAGACCCACATACCCATGCAATGTTGGTTCAACACAAGCCAAAAATAAAAAAAACAAATATAAATGTATTTAATTGTTTCTTACTATGTAATTTTGAAAAACGGCTACCTCTAAATGTAATATTATGTTATTAGACAGATTTGATGTGTTTATGTAAATTGTAAATTGTTTTGATAAAGATGTTATGTTTAGATGTTTTCTCTTTGTTTGTAATGAGATTTACAGTTTACAAATTATATGCTCATCTATGTACCCAATGATTAGGTCTTCTGGGTTTGGGTCCTTACACACATCCACTTTCATCTGTCTTTATTGTCTTAGAGACAGCAATCATGTAACAAGGTGAGGTATTGTTCTAGCATCATGTTATCTGATCCCTCATTCAATGCACATTTTATTTCTAGCACGATTTAGTATATTTCCCTTGAATATTACTTTTTTTGACTGCCACCATACATGTCTTCATTACCTCTAAGCAAGAAATGTTTGCGAGTAACTCCTTTAGTAGATGTGTGTCGAACTAAATATCCAACGTGTATGAGTAGTTCATTTTAATTGCTCTTTGACCCTTTTAAGAGGCATATTGCATCAATATCTAACTTTTTTTATATGGATTTGATCTGATAGGCTGATGTATCAAATAAGATAGTTGTTTGAGATATATGTTATACGAGTACTTAGAGTACCCGTTTGAGAACCAAAGTACTCGACGGATGCCCATGAGTACTAGATATCAGCTGGGCTTGTTAATTATGGAATTTTGGGTCAATTATGTGAGCATATATAAATTGTAATTAGGATATATTAGACATAAGTTACAATTTTCGATTCACAAGTTTGTTTTGCTCTCTATAGCCTTGATACCTACATAGTATGATCATCTGTGTAGAAGAATACAATGTATTGTTTTGTGAATATGTGTTTTTGTTCCTTTACTTGATCATTGTGTTATTTAGATTTCGCATGTCTAGCATAGTCTGTGTGGGTGTTGATTATGATAGAAGATCCATAGAATTTAAAAGATTTAATATTGTTAACCGAGCATAATGCTCTCAAAAGGCCAACCACACTTACATTTTTAGGGTAAAGGTTCAAGTTTAAAAGCTCTTATGTATTATGATATCTTTGTTGTTCATCTCAAAATATATGATTGAAAAAGAAGGTTTGCAATCTAATTTATGTGCATCCACTGAAGTTTTTGAATTCCTAAATTCTCAGAATTTCCGTTGGAAATTGAATCCTTAGTTGATTTAGTTAGTACATGTAACTAAGTACTCGCGAAGGTTCTCGCTAAAGTTCACGACCAATTTAGTTCTCAAAATTGGTTTGGGAACATCCATAGGAATCGGAAAAGTTATTGGCCAAATACTTCATTAAAAACGAATATATCATTTGTATCAAATATCAATCAGTTAAATTGAATTTAGCACCAAGTTAGAACTTAAGTAACATTAATGATACTTCAACTAATAAAATGAGATTGAAACAAGAACCAAATCACCATGTCTTGTTGACGGTTACAGTTTTTCTAACTAGAAGTTTTGTTATAGGAACCATGTCAAGTTTATAGATTCATACATGTGGTGTTCCATTGAATGTGGACCTCATATGCCTATGTATCAAAAGGAGAAGTGTCTTATTTTTCCCTCGTTCATCCACGTGGTCATCAAGAAGAGTCACTCGAATCTTGCTGCTACTTTAAATACATTTGATCTAAAGAATATGAAGCCCCAAATCTATTTATACATGGCTATGAGCAAGAAGACTTCAAACGTATTTTATCAAGGACTATATCATCTACAGAGATTTAGCAAATTTTTATGTACAGTTGGCATCCAAACTCAACCGACTATGGGTAGTGCAATGGTGGATGACGAACATGATGTTCCCCTATCTCATCAATAATAGTTAAAGATGTTGGAAGTGAAGACTCATCGAAAGCTAAAAAATCATCAAAGTATGTAATGTAAATGTTTATGAGCGACATATTATAAGAAAAAGATAAGTCGAAGAGAATCTTCCTCAATCGACTTCTTTTTGACAGTTAGAAAAATCGGAAGATGCTGATTATGATCCTCTTTCGGGTCTAACTCCTAGGAAAAGAAGTAGACGAGACCCATGGTTGATGGTAAATGTACCCAAAACTAAGATAGAGCTAACTGTCCAACCGTAAAACAACCACAACTTTAGTAGCAACAATAACAATAGCCACAACTATAACTGCAACAACATAAACAATCTAAGACAAGTGTTGGTCCATTTGATCGATTTTCAGTAAAAATGAGTTGTTGCATCGTTGAATATCAAATACAAATAATAGACAAGGTGAACAAAGAAGATTAAGAACATACACAATTCAATAAAGGTAAGACAATGATGAACAATACAATCAATAACAAAGCACAATGATATTTCAGTGAAATTCCTGCTTACAAATGTAACTTGCAACAAGGATAAATGATTAGGGGTTTTGCAAGATTAGCTAACAATGATAGTGATCAAAAATATATTAGCAGTCTTAGTTTCGCAGACAGTTTCACCGTTAGCGAAACTGTTCTACCGAAACTGTAGTTTCGCCCGACAGAAACAGCAGTTTCGCCGAGCGAACTAAAAAGTTGTAGTTTCGCTGGACTGCAAAATTACATAAAGCTTAATACATACAAAAGAAAACTTACATAAGACCTATTACAAGCAAAAATAAACATTCTAATATAAGGTGAGTCCAACCTATGTATGATCTTCAATACTCCCCCTAGGTTGGATCTCATATCCTTTACTCGTCTTGATTTATCTTGTCAGCTCCAGTTTCCTCTGTTGCCTTTGATTTGTCTTCTATAGCTCCTGTAACAACATCCTTAGGGGCTTCAGCAAATGATTCTCCATGGTCTCTTCCTACTTCATTAGCCCCATCGGGATGAGCGCTAGCTTGCCCAAACTGCCTTGTCAGATCTTGTATGTCAATGTTCAGATTATCTTGAGCCCTTACTCTTTCTGCAAGCCTTTTCACTTCTGCTCTCACACCTCTAATCTTATTTGCCACAGTCATAAACAGGTTGCTTCTTTCCTTGTCTCTTCCCCCGCCCCAGCCTTGATATGATTTTCATATAAAACCAACAAATCTTCTTTCCTTGTCACTTCTGCTCCACTCTTATCACCGCCTCCCCCGTGTTATTATCATAAAACCACTTCTCAAAATTCTGTAATTGTTGGGGAAGTGGTCAGCCAACCTAACTCTATTCACAGTCTTTGGTGGTTTTACCTTAGGACAATTCTTCCTTTTCCAGTCTCCCAATCTTTGTCTTTCTTTGATTGTCTCCTCTTTGTTTTCATGTATCCAAAAGACTCAAAGTTGTCATTTAAACCATTCTTTATCTCTTTCTCCAAAAGTGAGGCTCGTTGACTAAGATTGGCATTCAGTAACGGCAGAGCTGCTAGCCTCCTCAGATCCCATTTTGGCAAGGTCTTGAATGCCTTCCTCTTATGCATGTAAGAAATTCCACCTCCTCTTCTCTTGATCATGAACATCTTGAGGCCGGGGTTATAACACCAACTAATAATCCTCTTATCAGCCTCCTTTTTATTCAACCCTTCCAAGTTTTGGAAAAAGGGAGTTAGTTCTTTAGGCTTCTTCTCTCTAACAAACCATTCTTCTTTAGCCATCTTAAAAACATCTTCATCTAGTTCTCCCTTTTTGGCTACATATATCAATGGTCTCTCATCAACTTCCTAAAATTCTGGCTCAGAATCATAATCTACCAGTTGTTCATCGTCCTCCTCTTCATCAACTAGCCCTTTTCCTTTTTCAACATCTCTTTCAACAGACTTCTCCCTCACAACCTCTTCACCAACCAAATATTTTTCTTTATCAAATTCCATGTTCACAAACCCAGCTTCCAGAATCTCGTCCTCATTCTCCCTATCTTCATCTTCATTCCTTATTCCAGAACCTTCCTCACCGGTAATTGCTGCACCAGATGTGCCCTCTCATGCCCTGGAGGAGGTACCCATTGTTGGAGCATATATAGTCATGTATAGTGCGTCCGTCGCTTGTCGAATAGTCTAGGCTTAATGTTATACACCTGATATGTTGTAAACACATAAAACTGAGTCATTCGCAGGAGCATATGCAAATGAGACTCAGTCGTACGAATGAGCCTTACTAATGAGCCAGTCGTGCGACTGAGAGATGCGATTGGGAAATTCGTAAGACTGAACCATAAGTATGGTCCAGTCGTACGATTGAACCATATGCATGGTCCAGTCGTATGATTGAACCATACGCATGTTCCAATCGCACGAATGGGCCCAGTCGCATCTAATATGCGCCGATGCCTATATATACCAGTTTCAATGTGTAGAGAGATTAAGGGGTTTTAGAGAGAGTGTGCCCGGGAGCCTGGGGCTGCCGGATGAGAGGGGAGATCATGCTTGATCTTCCCCTTGCCAAGAGTCTTGATTCTTATGTTGTAACGAGCTTGTAATCGTTAGGTTTATCAATGAAACCATTCAATTATAGTTCGTATTATTGTTTGACTTTTGGTTGTGCTGTTATTTATCCTTCCGTCAAGAACATGCTCGGATGTTTATCGATCCAACCGACTTCACAATTGGTATCAGAGCCGGTTACTACTAGAATGATCTAACAATCATTCTAGCAACCCGAGCTCTTGATTTGTGGATCAAATTCAGATCTTGACGTTAAACCCACTTCGTGTTCTTCGTGTTTTGCTCAGATATTGTTACGTGTGTTGATTCTATGTTAAAATTGCACTCGAAACCACGTTCCCATCAACCCTTCGAATCTGATGATGTCTGTTTTGTCTCAGTTCATGTAAAATTCGTCAGATTAGGGTTTTGGGCAGCCCTGGCGGCTGCAGATCTGAAAATCTGCATGCAGACCCGTTCATGCGACTGGGCCATGCGAATGGACCATTCGTACGACTGGGCCATGCGAATGGACCATTCGTGCGACTGGACCAGTCGTATGTTCAGTCGTGCGACTGGACTAGTCGTATGTTCAGTCGTGCGACTGGACCAGTCGTATGTTCAATCGCACGAAGAGCCATCCGCATTTGTTCCAGACCAAAAGAAAAGAGTCTGGAACAGCTTCTTGCACATATTTGAGGATGAGCAAAGCATATTCACCCTGAGGTTCTTTTGTCAAATAAGTTCGATGTATACCCCATTATTCGTCGGAATTCCAGAATAGGTGAATGTAATTGGAACACGAAAGAGAGAAGAGAAGATGTCAACAATAGGTGCTGATTTTGTGGGGTAGTCAGGAGCATCTGACTACTTATGGGCCAATCAAGTTATATCTATCCACACAGAGAGGATTCCCATTCATAGGGGGAATCCATGTATAGAGAAAGTGAAGACGCAATCAGAAAGTGATAATGTGAGCAGGTTTCTGATGATGAATCTACATGCATGCTGATTTGTTTGATATTGTCAGCTGTGGATTGAAACCTTCAACCTTTTGCCCAATACACCATGTGAAGACGCCAGGAGAGCACAATGTCTATATATTGGGATATGCTGAATGTAAGGGGGAATTTCTGCAGGTGTTGATGTTAATCAGCTAGCCTGTGTGAGGATTGAAGCAATGAAAAACTGTTCATGTCATTATCTGGAAAAATCAGTCATATGGGGAATCTGGCTGCTATGATGGTGTTCTGCAAAGTAAACGAAAGCTATTGTGCCTAAATTCATTTTCAGGGATATGGTAGCAACCTGACGGATCGACAACGTTGGCTAATATGGTTTCGTTTGATTCTATTGGAAACCAGAGCAAAGATTGACTGAAGATTGTAAGAGGTGTTATCTACTATTCGCAAGCAACGTCCAAGGGGGAATTTGTTGGAGCATATATAGTCATATATAGTGTGTCTGTCGCTTGTCGAATAATCTAGGCTTAATGTTATACACCTGATATGTCGTAAACACATGAAACTAGGTCATTCACAGGAGCATATGCGACTGAGCCTTGCTAATGGGCCAGTCGTGCGACTGAGAGATGCGATTGGGAAATTCGTAAGACTGAACCATAAGTATGGTCCAGTCGTACGATTGAACCATACACATGGTCCAGTCATACGATTGAACCATACGCATGGTCCAATCGCACGAATGGGCCCAGTCGCATCTAATATGGGCTGAGGCCTATATATACCAGTGTCATGTGTAGAGAGATTAAGGGATTTTAAAGAGAGTGTGCCTGGGAGCCTAGGGCTGCCGGATGAGAGGGGAGATCAGGCTTGATCTTCCCCTTGCCAAGAGTCTTGATTCTTATGTCGTAACGAGCTTGTAATCATTAGGTTTTATCAATAAAACCATTCAATTATAGTTCGTATTATTGTTTGACTTTTGGTTTGTGCTGTTATTTATCCTTCCGTCAAGAACATGCTCAGATGTTTATCGATCCAACCGAATTCACACCCACGTTCAAGAATGGGTATTTAGAAGTATAAGTTAAATCATCTAACTCAGATTGAGTTAGTTGATTGGGCAGGCCGACAACAGCTTTTAATTGAGTAACTTCTTCAAACAGTTTCTTTATCAGCAAGTTTTGATTTACCAGCATATTCTTCATTCCTTCTATCAACTCATCCTTTTGACTTTCCCGCATCTCTTGATTAATGAGTTTGGTCTTTATCATGCTCAATTCATTAGCCAGTGAGCTGTTAAGGTTTCTAATCACATCCTCATTTAAACTTCCTATTTCTTCCCTCCTTGGAGTTTCAGTAAATGCTTGATGTCTCTGTTTAGTTCTCCTTTCTGATTCTCCTATATCAGCTTTCTTCTTTGATCTTTTCTCCTTTTCAACCCTTATCTCTTCAGCCCTTTCATTCACTTCATCTTCGAAATCATAATCCTTTTCTTTTGCATATCTCTTTCTCTTCTTAGCAGCATCAGTCTGTTGTGCCTTAGTTTCTTTAGCTCTCTTATTCTCCGACTTGTCCACCCTCCTAATATAGTTCCATCTTTCAGGTGGGTACATTTTTTCCCACAGATAGGTTGCAGGACCGGTGAAGGGGGTCACTTACAACACAATACAACAAAGAGGAGATTAACCAAACTTAATCAAACAGTAAGACTGGATTACCACAATAAGACACTAAGAACATAAGTAATATATGAGACAGAACAAAAGAACACAAGTGTATGGTTTTCAAGAATGCAATATATTGCTTTCTCTATGTTCTATTACAAGTGTTACAAAGTATATTAGAAAGATACAAGAACATGAGATACTTATACTACATCCTACAGCCGGCTATACTTTGAAAGCCAGCTGGATACAATTGACTAGACACAAACAAAATCAATTGTAGAGTCAAAAGGCAGATTGCCTTTTGACTAGTGACTATGACATGCCGTAGCTCACATCATTATCTATTAAAAAAAGATAAAGGACATGAAGTAGAAAGTTACAGACTCAAGACCTTAATGTACAGTTACCAAAAGCATGGACCTTTTCACCAAGTCATGTAAGTTGGTGACCTTACAGAGATGCAGTAGAAAGGTGTCCAGCTTTATGGAAAAGTACATCAGATAAAGCATGTGTCAAAAGTCTTCAGAAGAAATCTATCTCATGAGTTGAAGCTTCGGAAGACTTTGTCTCTGAGGCTTTGGAAGACTTCATCTTTGGCTTCGGAAGATATTGGTCTTGGCTTCAGAAGATTTCACACTTAGAATTCTTTTCAGTTGCATATGTGAAGCTTCCTAAGCATTCTTCTACAATGCACTTGTGCAGCATGCAAGATAGACTTTGGATGTTTGAGTTGCATCAGCCTCTTCATTAATCTCTACATAGGTGATCTTCCCGCTAAAATCATGTCGGATGGCACAACAGTCTACAAAAATACGTGGGTTCATCTGCACCAACCTTTTGACCTCTCCATGTCTTGGCATATTTGGAATTAGATCATCAAAGATCATATGAAGAAATATTGGATACAGAAGCCACTTATCCTTCTTTAGTGCCATCACATTCTCTGCCATACATGCAAATATTAGTCTTGCAATGTTTTCCTTTTCACCTCTACAGCATAGCACCATAGCTTTTGCCCAGTCTATGTTCAGCCCATCTGATCCACCTTTACGGTGATCTAAACACATAATAAAGACGTGGGCAATAAATCTCCATTCTTTTGAGAGAAAGGACTTCTTGATCTCTTTTCGTGTCCCAAAAGCTGGCCCCTCATATCCCATACTTCTAAATGCTACGAACACCTCAGCATCTGACATAGCAACTTCCTCTCTTGAATCATCTTCTAGTCATAGAATCCTTGAAACTATCTCAGCTGTAATAAACACCTTATTCTCCAAAACTTTAGCAGTGATCCTTTGGATGTTCCCTCTCGTATCATACTCAACTGATCTCCAAAAGTCTCTGATGTGTAGATCATAGATAGTAGAAGAATGGGAGATAGCATGAGCTATAGGGGATCTTTGTAGGCACCGTATACATTCTCTAAATCCTGTTGCTTTAGGATGTGTATCATCCAAATGGTTGTGATGTTGTTTCTCTCATTAAACTTTAGATTAGCCATTTATGCCTGAAAAACAAATAAAATACATTAGAATAAAGAATTAAGTACTATAATAATAAAAAATTAGAAAAGAATAAAGAATAATCAAAAATAAAATTAAATTCGATGGTCAAAACTATAGTTTCGCAGGAGGAGATTTAGTTTCGGCAGGTGAAAGTATAGTTTCGCCAGCAAGAGCACATCAGTTTCGCCCAGATAGTGAGGTAGATTCGACAAGCCGAAACAATAGTTTGGCACAGCGAAACTGAAATTTAGTCAGCGAAACTGTTAAGTTCGCTTGAACAGCATAACCTCACAGTTTCACTAAGAACTCAAGAACTTTCGTTCAGTTTCGCTGGACTATCGGTATTTCGCCGGAAGAACAGCGAAGGTACCGAAGCGTCTTGATTGAATATACTCACAATGTGCAAGATTAATCAAGATTAAATGTTAGTTTTGTGTTCGAAACTCACATGCGAGCAAGAAACAACAGTCAATCGAAAACAAAATCTCAAAAAACTCAAATTCGTAAGCAGAGGTCACAGAACAACCCTAAGAAACCTAACTGTTCGATGGTGCAAAAGTGAGAAATTAATTTCTCAAAATGACTTAAATAGCATATAGTTTCGCAGGTAGCGAAACTAGAGTTTCTCTAGACGAATCTACAATTTCACCAAGTGAAGCTGCAATTTCGTCAAGAGAGACTTAGGCCGAAATTGACTTTGCAAGAATGAAAATGCTGAGCGAAATTGCAATTTCGTCTAGCAAAACAATTAGCGTCGTAATTTTTTAATTACCGAGAACTAAATCGATCAGAGATCAAATCCTCAAGATATACAATAGCACAAAGATGACTTTAATCATCGACAAGCAATGAGATCATACTGATAACTGAATCTAATCACAGACTTTGAAAGAATTTTGAAATTCTCAAACATATTAATAACGATTGCTGATATGTTTGTCCACTTAAACCCAAGCCCTATCTTTTTCAACAAACAGCATATGATTTGTTAAGGTTCGATTAGATGCTTTAGAATGTTAGGACCCCATAATCATTTGGCAAAAACCCTCACCCAACCTCATGATTTCTTGAATTTGTGGTGATCTTTATAGAACCAGGCTTGTGCATTATTATGTAAGTGATTATCGATAGAATATTTAATTCTGAGATGAATTCATCATTTAGATGATTTGACACTAGTTAGACCAAAATGGTGAGAGCTCTAGGTCTATACTTACGTATAACAAAGGAGATGACCATTTAATCATGTGCTGATGAGAGCTCCATGTTAGTACTATCGTACAATAGAGGAGATCATCACTCTAGGTCAGTACTTCTGTACAGTAGAGGAGATTAGCACAAACACAAGACACATAAATACATCAGTCATGGCTCAAAGATATGGCTTATATGATTTGTATCATGGTGTGTGAAAGATAAAATCTCAATCCAATTTTTGTCGGGACTCAATTTTCATGCAGGCCAAAATAATTGAGTAAATCCAGACATCCTTAAGCATATATTTTAATTTAAATCATTATGCTGCTGTCTACTTTATTCTTCAGGCTGAGTCTACCAAGCATATCATTAAAGAATCTGTTTGTTTTTCTATTATTTTCAATTAAAAAAATAAGATGTAAATCAGATAACATCACCAGTTACTATCATTTCTCATTTTAAACGCAAGTCATGCAAAAACAAGCATATCAAGAAGATATACAATCATATACCGTCATCTCGACTCAAGTTCCCAGTTCTCGTTTCATATCTTTATTATGATTATTATTATTATTAATTTTTTTGAAAATAAGAGAAAAGAAAAGAGGTTTAAAAAGATATTAGCCGTAGCATAGAGATCACTTCATAAAAATGAGGTTTATCAAATGTTTGTGAAAAGATCTGCCTTTTGAATCAGAAAAACCCTTTTCCTGAGCATCACGAATTGCATGAATCAGTGTTTCGATGTGCTTGGTTCGAGAATGATGAATAGGATTTTTAGCGATCCCGATGGCAGCTTCATTATCACAAAACAACGGTGTATGGAGAAAATTTATTCCATAGTCAATCATCTGGTGTTGTATCCAATGAATTTGTGAACAACAACTAGAGGCAATAATGTATTCTGCTTCCCCTGTAGAGAGGGAAACATTGGTTTGTTTCTTGCTTTGCCATGAAACCAGACAATTGCCCAGGTATTGACATCCTCCAATAACTGATTTTCTGTTTAACCTGCAACCATTGGAATCACTGTTAGAATAAGCATGTAAATCAAAATTCCCACCATAGGGATACCAAAGGCCTAGACGAGATAACGAAAAATTCGTTTGACGGATTTTTCATGAGACTCTTTCAGGCAAGACTGATATCGAGCACAATATCCTATAGCAAAAGTGATGTTGGGATGACTTTCTGTAAGATACATAAGAGAGCCGATCATGGATCTGTAGAGATGAGGATCAACAGGTTTCCCGTTCTTGTCAAGAGTGAGGCACGTTTGAGCAGTACAAGGAGTCATATAAGGAGAAACGTCATCCAACTTGAATTTCTTCAAAATCTCTTACAATACTTCTCCTGATGAATGAGAATGCCTTCTGGCTTTTGTTCCACTTGTAATCCAAGGAAAAAGCACATCTCCCCTATCATGCTCATTTCAAAACGACTACGTATCACCTCCTCGAACTCCCGACATAATTGAGAATTGGTGGAGCCAAAAATAATATCATCTACATAAACTTGGACAATCAACATTTCACTATTCACTTCTTTCTTAAATAGAGTCATATTAATGGTGCCACGAGAGAAACCATTGCTTAAGAGGTACTGTGTTAGGGTCTCATACTAGATTCTAGGTGCCTGATGAAGACCATAAAGAGACTTGTCAAGCTTATAAACTTTGTCAGGAAAATCAGGAATCTCAAAACCTGGTGGTTGACACACATATATCTCCTCATCAATGTCTCCATAGAGGAAGCACACTTGACATCCATCTAATAGACCTTGAATTGTTTATGAGCAACATGAGCTAGAAAAATACGTATTGCTTCAAGACGGGCGACAGGAGCAAAAACTTCAGTATAGTCAATCCCTTCCTCTTGAGCAAATCTTGCACCACCAATCTTGATTTGTTATGCACCACAACATCACGATCATCGGGTTTGTTCTTAAAGACCCATTTCGTGCCAATTGTGCATTTGTTTGGAGGGAGGTCAACCAAAGTCCATACTTTAAGCTTTCTGAATTGTTGAATCTCTAATTGCATTGATTCCACCCAGCAAGGATCCTGGAGAGAGGCATGCATGTTTTTCGGAACAGTTTGAGAAATAAGCAAGAGAAGACAAATATTAATTAAACCAGATTGACTCCGTGTCTGTACTCCATCACTGATAGATCCAATAATGTTATCACGAGGATGATATTTCAAAGTGTAACACTCGGTTATTTTCTTTGAAGCCGACAAAAGAAAGAAAAAGAAATAAAGTCCAAAGTCGAGGGACCAAACTTGCCAAGAAGGGAAAAACCTTGAATGAGTGGGGATATAAGAGGGGGAAGGCAGCCCACACCCTCCCCCACACTTGTGAAAATCAGCCAAAGAGAGAAAGGGGGAGAAAAGAGGGTTCAAGCTTCTGTTTTCATGGATTCGAGCATGAAAGTTGAGGTGTAGCGAGTTGGATTGAAGCTCTACTTGACGGTGTTGTTTGTGTGAGTTCTAGGACCCCTCTTTTACACTTTTTCAACTGATTTGGGGCTGGAACACATAGTATAACCCGTTTTTGAAGTGTGTGTGTTGAACCCATATGTATGTGTTTGTGTGTGATGCGAGTGGAGTTTGTTTTAAGGCTTGTGTATGCTGAAATGGTGTTGTGGTATGTGTTTCTTAGGTTTAGGATGGTTGATTTGGGCTTAGAACAGGTTTGAGAGGGTTTGGAGGCCGAAAAGTGCAGATTGGGTTTGGGATGAACTGCATTCTGCATCAGCTAGTGCTAGGCGACCGAATGGCATGCGACTAAGGTTCATTCGCATGTGAGTCGTGCGATTGGAGTCCATATGCTCGTGAGTCGTGCAACTTGAGTTCATTCGCATGGAGGTCATGCGACTGGGGTCAATACGCCTAGGTCCATCCGCATTAGGTCCATTCGCACAGTTGTTCAGCCGCATTAGTTCCATTCGCATCGGATTCATCCGCATTGTGTCCATCTGCATTAGGTCCATTTGCATAGGGCCCATTTGCCTGGAGTTCATCCGCATGGTGTTCAGTCGCCTGGGAGGCCATGCGACTGAAGGGTGCCCATACGCCCAAGTAGGGCTTGTGTGCCCGAGGGAATATTGTTTATTTACCGACTTTTGGGGGAAAGTGCTAATGTAAGTTTTAACGTGCTAGATTCCTGGGGGTTCATCTAAGTTGACTTTTGAGGACATAAGAGTTATGATGGGCATGGATGACGATGATATATGATGTTGTATGTTTATGCATGATGGTGTGGTATGATGTATGCTACGTATGTATGATGATGTCCTGTATGATGATGCTGACTATGTATGTTGATGTACCTTATTATGTATGATTATTTTCCCTTGGCTTTGTGTTGAATGTTTATGAATCAAATGAAAAGTATTATGTAACGTAAAGTGGATGATAATGAAAAGAGGAATGAAATGAAGAATGCATGCATTAATGAACAAACGAATGTAAGAAAGTCTTGCAAGCAAATGTATGGAGGTTCACACTCAATGAGGAGTGTTAGCTCAAGCGTGGCGGGTTAGCTACCCCATGAGGATGCATAATGGGGCTTGATCCGTGTGATCAAGCATATGTATGGATGTTCACACCCAATGAGGGGTTGTCAGCTCAACTGTGTGCGGGTTAAATACCCCATGAGGATGCACACAAGGGGTTCAATATTTGTGATTGACGAGATGTATGGGGTCCTTGTCATTGAACCCTAAATGACTTGCTTGGTGCTCTAGAGGGGGGTTAAGCACATGACAGGACCTAGATGATACCGAAAGATAATAAAAGTATGAAATGAACAATGATGAAGATATATATTTTCTATGTGTACGTACGATGTGTGACCACGTTCTAAGACTGTTATGATTTGAAAGAAAGTAAAAAGGTTTAACAAAAGCAAAGTATGTTTTATTATAAAACTAGAACTCACTCGGCAACGCTAACTTTTATGTGTTTCCGGTTGGCAGGTAATGTTACTGAGGATGGCACGGGACGGCTACTCAACTCTTTTGGATGACATTCTTTTGTCTAATGTTTTTGCATTGTAATGCGAACGAATGATGTTTTGACATGAACAATTGTATTAACTTGTAAAATCATTTATAATGAATTGAAAAGTTACTTTAATGTCCCGCTGCTATGTTTATGAAGCTCAATTGTAAAGTTATATGTTTTATGTGCAATGATTTACTAGCTGTAAGCGTCCCGGGAACGGGGCCTTTCAAGTTGGTATAAGAGCCAAAGTTTAAGTGAAATGGGTAAGTTTTCAAAATAAACCTAAACTTAAATTGAAAATAGGATGGAAAGGGAAGGGATGCCAATCTGAGTAGCTGCGTGCCATTAGGTATTTTTGTAACTTTAACCAGTATTATGTGCGCATGTTATGTGGTTATGTGCTGTTTGTAGATTTAGATACTGATGTAGTCAAGATAGGTAATGCTTGGGGTATGAAGAGTAAAGTAAGTGGCTAATCACAACTGGCCATTGTAATTAGGGACTTACTATACTTGACATAAACTAAACTGTTCCCTTGAATGACCGTGTTGGTGTTTGAATCTTTCAGTGTGTGTGGATGGCTGCTGGTAGATCTTCAAAAGCTTCACGTGGTGGAGGTCGTGGTGCTGAACCACGACCCAAGAGAGGGAGACCCAGAGTTGAAAAGGTGATTCATGAAGAACTAGAGACCCCTCATCCGAAAGGTGGTGATGAGAGTGCAAACTTAAGGGCCTTGGTAAAAGAGGCTGTGGTTGAAGAGGTGCATCAGGTCATGCAGACAATCTTACTATCTTTAGTGACTGAAGTGATTAAAGTTGTACAGGAGGAGGAGGGGAAAGAAAGAAGTAGACCCATGGGTGAAAGGAGACCACCCAAGATTGACACGGTTTTGTCTGACGACGAAGAAGAATAGGAGGAAGAAGAGCCTGCGCCGGAGGCGGCACGAGGCTTTAACTACGGGGCGTTTCAACGATGCTAGCCCCCTACTTTTGATGGTAACAGGTTTGCTACTGCTGGTCACTAGTGGGTGAGAGAAATGGAAGCTGTTCTAAATATCAGCGAGCGCTGGGAAGACCAGAAAGTGAAGTTTGCCGCCCAGTCCTTCGTGGACTCAGCTTTATGCTGGTGGGACAATATTGTCCAAGTTGAGGGTAGCAGGGCTATCGGGAGGATGAGGTGTGCAGAGTTAAAGAAGTTGGTGATCGAGGAATTCTGTCTTCATAGGGAAATGGATAAGGTAGAAAGGGAGTTCCTACAGCTAGAGACGGGAACGATGACACATCAACAGTACACCACCAAATTCAATGAAATGGCACGGTTGGTGCCGGATCAGGTGACGCCTATGTCGTGAAAAATCAAGAGGTACATCCAGGGCTTGCCAGCAGATATTCGCAGGCACATGATCGCTGTCGGATCGAGCATGTTTAGGTTGGAAGTTGATTTGGCAGGAAGATTGTATGATGAGTGAGAGGTGGTGGTGGTTGAGGCAAGCAAGAAGGGTGGTGGTGATCGGAGTTGGAATGGAAAGACGTTTGGTCGGGGTGATACCTTGATGGGTAACAAGAAGGCACTGGTGGATAACCACCGTGTGGTCACATCAGGGGCAGGATCGAAAAGGTGTGGCAAATGTGGGAAAGAGCATTCGGAGGAATGCAAGTAGGGATCAAACATCTGTTTCAAGTGCGGGAAGCCTAGTCATATGGCTATAGATTGTAGGGCTATGAGGTGTTTCAACTGCGGGGAAAGTGGTCACAATAGTAGGGAATGTAAGAAGATAAGGGTTGAGGGTTCTGGGGTGAAAAAGGCTGGAGGAGAAGGACCGAGGGTGAGCGTTAGAGCATTTACGATGATGTAGGAGGAAGCTAGAACGAACCTTGATGTCGTGTCAAGTACGTTTCTAGTAAACCAAACTTTAGCCTCCCTGTTATTTGATTCTGGTGCCAGTAAAAGTTTTATTTTTACTGCTTTTTATGCTAAACTGCCTATTAGTAGTAGGAGTGTTGATGCGCCCTTTGATGTAGAAACTACCATAGGTAAGTCTACCAGGATTTCTGAGATGATAGAAGACTGCGATGTGGAACTAGATAGTCATAAATTTCCTGTTAGACCATTCGTGATGACCTTAGGTGGTTTCGATGTGGTTCTTGGGATGGATTGGTTAGCGGATTACGAGACGAACATTGTGTGTCGCAAGAAGATGATTCGACTGACAGCACCTGACGAGAGTAAGGTAATGGTTTATGGGGATCGGGTCACGATGATCCCAAAAGTAATCTCAATGGCGGTGGCGGGAAAGTGCACGAGGCATGGATGTAGTGCCTACTTGGCCTACGTAAAGGATGTGGATACGCTAACACCACAACTGTTTGATGTACCGTTTGTGTGTGACTTCCCAGATGTGTTCCCAGAAGACTTACCAGAAGTACCACCTGACCATGAGATCAAGTTTCAGATTGATCTGATACTGGGTGCCCAACCTGTTGCCAAGGCACCATATCGGTTGGCTTCGATTGAGATAAAAGAGTTTATGGAGTAGTTGCAAGAGCTGCTTAATAAGGTGTTTATTAGATCTCTCCTTTAGGGTGCTCCGGTCTTATTCGTGAAGAAGAAAGATGGTAGTATGAGGATGTGTATTGACTACCGTGAGCTGAATAAGTTGACGATAAATAACCGCTACCCCTTACCAAGAATTGATGACTTGTTTGATCAGCTTCAAGGTGCCAGTTTGTTCTGAAGGATAGACCTTCGATTTGGTTACCATCAGTTGAAAGTGAAGGAGAAGGATATCTCTAAAATAGCTTTTATGGATAGAGAAGATAAGGTGTTGGCCGATGTTGGATAAATCAGTGATTGTGTTTATTGATGATATCTTGATTTATTCGAAGAGCGAGATAGAGCATGTCGGGCACATTCGGGAGCTTTTGGAGACGTTGAGAAAGGAGAAGTTGTACGCCAAGTTCTCCAAGTGCGCGTTCTGGTTGCGCGAGGTTCAATTCTTGGGTCATGTGGTGAATCCTGGTGGGATTATGGTGGACCCGACAAAGGTGGAGGTAGTAATGCAATGGAAGTCTCCAAACACGCCATTCAAGATTGGTAGTTTCTTGGGTTTGGCAGGCTACTACAGAAGATTCATTCAAGACTTCTCTAAGATCGCTTCTCCACTAACCAAGTCGACTCGAAAAGATGTGAAGTTTGTATGGGGTCAAGCTCAAGAGAAGGCGTTCCAGGAATTAAAGGCGAGATTGACTCAAGCTCCTGTTTTGTCATTACCCGATGGAAGTGAAGATCTGGTGGTTTATTTTGATGCTTCCTACTCAGGGTTGGGGTGTGTGTTAATGCAGAGAGGAAAGGCTCTAGCCTATGCATCCTGACAGTTAAAGGTTCATGAGGTCAATTATCCTACTCATGACTTGTAGCTAGCAGCTGTGGTCTTTGCGTTAAAGTGCACCATATTCACTAACCATAAGAGCTTGAAGTACTTCTTAGAGCAGAAGGACCTGAACATGAGGCAGAGACGATGGTTGGAGCTCATAATGGATTATGATTGCAAGATCCACTACCATCTGGGCAAAGCCAATGTGGTGGCGGATGCCCTTAGCCGAGAAGAGAGGCCCGAGCCAATTCGGGTGAAAGCATATCAGTTGATCATGACCTCAGATGTGATGAAGCAAGTCAAGGAGTTACAAGATGAAGCGTTGAGAGAAGATCATCTTAACTCTAAAAGAATGAGAGGTCTAGTCACAGAATTAGGTGAGAACATGCTTGGTGTTAGAACTCGATTAGGGAGGATGTGGATTCCTTGTTTTGGGGATCTACGGGTGAAGATTTTGGATGATGCTCATAAGACTCATACTCTATTCATCCCGGTGCTACAAAGATGTACCAAGACATGAAGAAAGATTATTGGTGGCCGAGTATGAAACGTGATGTGGTGGAGTATGTGAGTAAATGCCTTACTTGTCTACAAGTGAAGGCCGTGCATCAGAAGCCGTATAGGAAGATCCAACCTTTGGATATACCGGAGTGGAAGTGGGAACATATCACCATGGATTTTATTACGAAGCTGCCGCGTACCCGAAAGGGTATGATGCCATATGGGTGATAGTTGACCGTTTGACGAAGAGTGCTCACTTTCTACCAGTCCACGAGACATATTCATCCGAGAGTTGGCATATCTATTCATCAAGGAAATTGTAACTCGTCATGGTGTGCCGGTTTTTATTGTGTCTGATCGTGACATCCTGTTTACATTTAAATTCTGGAAGAAATTCCACGACGTGATGGGGATGAGGTTGCATATTAGCACGATTATCATCCTCAGACAGATGGTCAGTCAGAAAGGACCATTCTGATGCTAGAGGATATTCTTCGTGCATGTGGTATCAATTTTGGAGGAAGTTGGGATGACCACTTACCGTTAGCTGAGTTCTCATATGACAACAGTTATCATGCCAACATTGGTATGCCACCTTATAAATGCTGCATGGTAGGAGATGCAGGACACCCGTGTGTTGGGGTGACATTGGTCAGAAAGAATTAGGAAGCGTCGAGGTGATCGAGGCTACGAATGAAAAGCTTGAGAAGATTAAGGCCTTCATGAAGGCAGCCAAAGATAGATAGAAGTCGTATGATGATAAATGACGTAGACCGATTGAGTTCCAGGTGGGTGACAGGGTTATGTTGAAGGTCTCACCTTGGAAGGGTATCATTCGGTTTAGAAAGCGGGGCAAGTTGAGCCCGAGATACACAGGGCCTTTCTGAATCATCTCACGAGTAGGAGAGGTGGCTTATAGACTGGATTTACAAGATGAGTTAAGTGGATTTCATCCGACGTTCCATGTATCTCATCTGAAAAAATGTTTGGCAGGCGAAGATATGATTGTTCCACTGGAGGATAGCAAGGTAGATGAACGGCTCAATTATGTGGAGCAACCAGTGGCGATCATTGATCGAAAAGAGAAGAGGCTGAGGAATAAAGTGGTTCCTCTTGTGCGTGTACAGTGGAAGCACAGGAAGGGATCCGAGTCTACGTGGGAGACAAAAGAAGAGATGAGACAGTATTACCCACGTCTGTTCGAGGAATAACAGGTTTCGGGGATGAAACCTATTTAAGGGGGGTGGACTTGTAACACCCGGTTATTTTCTTTGAAGCCGAAAAAAGAAAGAAAAAGAAATAAAGTCCAAATTCGAGGGACCAAATTTGCAAAAGCACGAAAAACCTTGAATGAGTGGGGGTATAAGAGGGGGAAGGCAGCCACACCCTCCCCTATACTTGTGAAAATCAGCCAAAGAGAGAAAGGGGGAGAAAAGAGGGTTCAAGCTTTTCATGGATTCGAGCGTGAAAGTTAAGGTGTAGCGAATTGGATTGAAGCTCTACTCGACAGTGTTATTTGTGTGAGTTCTAGGACCCCTCTTTTATAAATTTTCAACTGATTTGGGGCTGGAGCACATAGTAAAACCCGTTTTTGAAGTGTGTGTTGAACCCGTATGTATGTGTTGTGTGTGATGCTAGTGAAGTTTGTTTTAGGGCTTGTGTGTGCTTGAATGGTGTTGTGGTATGTGTTTCTAGGTTTAGGATGGTTGATTTGGGCTTAGAACAGGTTTAAGAGGATTTGGAGGCCGAAAAGTGCAGATTGGGTTCGGGATGAACTGCATTCTGCATCAGCTAGGGCTAGGCGACCGAATGGCATGTGCCTGAGGTTCATTCACATGCGAGTCGTGTGATTGGAGTCCATATGCTTGTGAGTCGTCTGACTGGAGTTCATTCGTATGGAGCGACTGGGGTCCATACGCCTAGGTCCATTCGCACAGGAGTTCATCCGCATTGGATTTCATCCACATTGTGTCCATCCGCATTAGGGCCATTCGCATAGTGCCCATTCACCTAGAGTTCATCCACATGGTGTTTAGTCGCCTGGGAGGCCATGCGACTGCAGGGTGCCCATACGCCCAAGTAGGGCTTTTGCACCCGGGGGAACATAGTTTATTTACCGATTTTCAGGGGAAAGTGCAGATGTAAGTTTTAACGTGGGAGATTCCCAGGGGTTCATGTAAGTTAACTTTTGAGGTCATAAGACTTATGATGCGCATGGATGACGATGATGCATGATGTTGTATGTTTATGCATGATGATGTGTATGATGTATGCTATGTATGTATGATGATGTCCTGTATGATGATGCTGACTGTGTATGTTGATGTTCCTTATTATGTATGATTATTTTCCCTTGGATTTGCGTTGAATGTTAATGAATGAACTGAAAATTATTATGTAACGTAAAGTGGAATATAATGAAAAGAGGAACGAAATGAAGAATGCATGCATTAATGAACGAACGAACGTAAGAAAGTATTACAAGCAAATGTAAGGAGGTTCACACTTAATGAGGAGTGTTAGCTTAACCGTGTGCGGGTTAGCTACCCCATGAGGATGCACACTAGGGCTTGATCCGTGTGATCAAGCATATGTATGGAGGTTCACACCTAATGAGGGGTTGTTAGCTCAACTGTGAGCGGGTTAAATACCCCATGAGGATGCACATAGGGGTTCAATCTTTGTGATTGACCAGATGTATGGGGTCTATGTCGCTTAACCCTAGATGGATTGCTTGGTGCTCTAGAGGGGGGTTAAGCACATGACAGGACCTAGATGAAAACGAAAGATAATAAAAGTACAAAAGGAATGATGATGAAGATAATAAATATTTTCTATGTGTACGTACGATGTGTGACCACGTTCTAAGACTGTTATGATTTGAAAGAAAGTAAAGAACGATTTTAATGAAAGCAAAGTATGTTTTTTTATAAAATTTGAACTCACTCAGCAACGCTGACTTTTATGTGTTTCCAGTTGGCAGGTAATGTTGCTGAGGATGGCACGGGGCGGCTACTAAGCTTTTTGGATGACATTCTTTTGTTTAATGATTTTGCATTGTAATGCGAACAAACAATGTTTTGAAATGAACGATTGTATTAACTCACCAAAGCATTTATAATGAATTGAAAAGTTACTTTGATGTTCCGCTGCTATGTTTATGAAGGTCAAATGTAAAGTTATATGCTTTATGTGCAATGATTTACTAGCTGTAAGCATCCCGGAACGGGGTCTTACACAAAGTCTGAAATCAGTGGATAAAGGCAAGTTGTTTGGAGATGATTGGCTGACAGATTGTGGACGAGTAGATTGGTTTGAGAGAGATGGTACATGCTGTGGTGAGATAGATGTTGGTGATGAAGGAAGGGATGTTGAAATGGGTGGAGGTGAAGGATCAAATGATGATGAGGATGATGCAACATCAACTGACGTAGCATCATTGCTGAGGATGTGGAATGAACTTGAGGAATGACAGGTATGGAGTTGAAGAAATGATATTTGTTTGAGCATTTGAGATGGGCACATCATCATCGAAAACGGGAAGATTAAAAGAATTAAACATAGTATCGGAGTCAAAGAGCCATGCTGGTTCATATCGAACATCAGACGAGTTAGACTCCTGCCAATCAACATAGAATGACTCTTGAACAATACGTGTTCTCTTGTTATATACCCGATAGGCCTTTTGAGAAGAAGAATAACCGACAAAGTAATACTCATTAGCCACGGCACCGAACTTTGTCTTCTAGGATTGAGTATTCAAAAGAGTGCATGAACAACCAAATGGTCGAAAGAAGTCAATTAAAGGTTTCCGTTTATGAAAAATTCATAAGGATTCTTCATTTTGTCCTTGACTATGAACACCCAGTTTAGAACATATGAAGCACAATTTACCGCTTCAGCCTAAAAGATAATGGGTAACGACGATTCTATCAACATTGTACAAGCGGCTTCAATAAGGGTGCGATTCTTTCGTTCAGCTCAAAAGCAACATAGCCTCCATTTATAATCTGATAATTGGTCAACAAATCTTTCAGCCCGTCATATGTCTAGAGCATCCATTATCTACACTCCATACGCTGTTTACAATCTTAGTGGATGACTCCTCCAATATAAAAGAACTAATTAACTAGGTGAGATAGGAACCCAAGTTTGAACAATATTAGCTTTAGAAGAAGCAGTTTTCTTACAAAAGAAGTTATTAACTAATTTTGTTAATTTATTTCCAAAAGAATTCCTATTAGCATGACCATGATGTAGTGTGGGACAATTCTTGACTAAATGATCCTCTTAGCCACACCTAAATCAGTGTAGTTTGTGTCTAGGTCTGTAGTGTAATGAGATAGGTATGTGATCAATATGTATTTCCTCATCACATTCAATATATTAGAATCAATGTCACTATATCTCTCATACATGCCACGAGGTCTGTATTTATGTGAACACGAATTATTATTTACAGAAGTAGATGAATAATCATCTGAAGTACAAGTAGTACTAGTACCACTTGTGCTAGCTTCAGATGAAGTTGCTACTCTTTCATTTGATAAAGAAATATTTGTTGAAATAAAAGATGGAATTGGATGAGAAAAGAATTTGTCAAAACAATTTGTTTTATGTTTCTTGTTATTCTTTGTAGTGAGATCAGTTGCACCGTTAACATCATCAGAACAAGAAACATCATCACATTGTACATAATTTGAAGATGAAATAGAAACATCGTGAGAACATGATGAGACCGTGTTTGTTATAGGTTCAGTAGAAACAAAACCAGAATTTAAACTAGATTTATGATCTAAAACAGAATGCTGAAAATCAGGTGTACTAATACTAGTGCATCCAAGCCCACTAATTGGTCCATAGTCATAGTCCTCACGAACATGCTTAGGATTAACACCCTCTAAACCTACAAACATACTGTTAGTATCTGTTTTAATCAAATCATTAGAAGGATGAGGAAACAGGCATAGGAGAATAACAATATGTACTAGGTGGAGGATATACCTTAACATGTTCATATCCCAATCTCGTTTTAATCCTAGCTCCTTGTTGAAGATGGACATAAATAATCATGTTTTATTCCAGATATGTCCATTGTCTAACTTTGACTGAAGTTTGCTTGTTTCAAATTCAGTAAAGAGCAACTCTTTTCAGTCAAAAGTTGTATCTCAACATTTCTTTCGAAAACAATTCGTGTATTAATCTCAACATTCTTTCCCAAACAATTCGTTTTAAAGTGTCATTTTCTTTCAAGGCCTTGTTTAGTTTTAACACAAAATATTTTGATTCATTGATGTTTAAGTTCATCACTTAATGCTTTTAAATCTTTCTCATATCAATTAATAGTCGATGCTTTTATAAATCCCCAATAATCTAATTTTTGCAAGCGGTTGTTGAGAGACATATCTTGAATTACTCATTATGGAGTCCCATCACCCCCTTTATGCTGCTAATGCCTTTCTATTGCACACCAGAGTACTGACTTTGTTTCCTAACAGTGATAGTAGCATTTCATCATATTCTTCCTTGCGACGGGGGATGACTTTCTTCCTTCTTTAGTCCTTCAATTTATCTGATCTAAAATCTTCTCATCCTTCTGTTCTTTCTCTTTCACAGAAACTCAGCCTATCTTTGAATTCCTTGAAGGGAATTAGATTCATCTTCACAGTCTTCCTTTACCTTCTGTTAACAAAACTCAGCCAACAATGCATGATTTAATCTCTGTCCTTGTCTCTTCAACTCTGTACTCCAATCAAAGTTAGAAATCAAGGCAGTCTCACCTTTTGTGATTCCCAGCTTTCATTTGTTGGACCAAAAGAACCAATGAGCCAAGATCAGAAAACCTCTAAGTCCCACACGGTATCACAACAACTGCTGAAAGCCTCATCAGTAGTTTGACAAGTGCTGAAGACTTCAACAGCTGAAGATCAAGTGCTGAAGACCTTAACAGCTGAAGAACAAAGTGCTGAAGTACAACAGCTGAAGAACACAAGTGCTGAAGCTGAAAGACCAAAGTACTGAAGTACAACAGCTGAAGAGTTCACAAGTGCTGAAGATCAACAACTGATGTACAAAGTCTGAAGACAAAGACTGAAGACATCAGCTGATGATATCTACTGAAGTCATCAGCTGATGAAACGCCTGAAGGTCAAAGTCTGAAGATCAAGTACTGAAGCCTCAGTAGTTTGTCACAACTGCTGAAGAGTACTTCTTCAGTAGTTGTGATATCAGTAGTTTTATTTTCTTTGTTTCAGTAGTTTTGTAAAACGACTGAAGAGCTTGTTCTTCAGTCGTTGTAGTTTCAGTAGTTTTATATTTTGTACTTAACTTGCTGATATGTTCTCAGTAGTTGTGAACATTTCAGTAGTTTGTTAAGATTAGTTATTTCTGTATTGGATCTGCCAGTTGTCACTTTCCGTGATAACAGCAGTGACTGTTGCACTCTATATAAGGAGTGACAACCCATTGTAATCATTGAGCGATATGAGCAATTGAATGGAATGATGATTGATTTGATTAGAAATATTCTACATCTATAAACATTCCTAGAAATCAGAAATTCATATTCTCTCCCTATAACCGTATGCGATCTTAACGCTTACATATATTGTTGCTTGCTACAATTTGTCTAATTCGTGTTTGTATTCCGCTGCTTTATATTCTGATACATCAAACTTGTGATCACTGATCCTGTCAAATGGTATCAGAGCAGGTTAATCATTGATCGATCTAATAATTGATCATTGAAACTGCTATTCAAGATCCAAGTTTGATTGAATTAGCTTTTGTTTTTGCAAGAAACGGTTATAGAGATTGAATTTTCTGTATTTCTGCTCATTCATCCTGAGATCTTTTCTTGGTTCTCATTGAGTTTGTTGTGGTTTGTCTAAAACTTTTTAAAACTTGAACTAAACTGTTTTTGAACTGAAAATGACCACTCCCTCCAATGATCCTCACAATACTGGTTCCTCAACCAAGCCTCCTATGCTGGTTAGGAATGAGTATAACATATGGCAAAGACGTATGCTCCATCACCTGTCTGTTAACAGCGCAGGGTGTGGACATCAGTGGTACATGGTCCACACAAGCCTATGGTGAATAACCCGGAAACCAATCAAATGGTTCCGAAGAGGAGGGAGCAATACTCAGATGAGGATAAAAAGTTGCTTGAGATTGATGCAAAAGCCCATGGAATTCTGGCCATGGCTTTGCCCAATGAAATCTATTCTGGGCTAATGCATCATGAAACTGCCCATGACCTCTGGATTGCTTTGAAAGAACAATTTGGAGGAACAGATGAGGTCTTGGCAAATAATAGAGAAATTCTTGCCCAACAATATGAGACATTCTCTCATAGAAAGGGTGAGACACTGACTCAACAATATGAGCGGTTTTCTTGTTTGATCTCTGAACTAAAAATGGTCAAACTTGAATACACCAATATTCAGATGAATAACAGATTTCTCAGATCACTGCCTGAGAGATGGGACACATATACTATTGTCCTACGCTCCAGTGCAAGTTTGGACAAACTATCTCTCACCCAACTCCATGGGAAATTGCTCACTTTTGAGAGAGAGATAGAACAGAAGAGAAAGCTGTCTTCATCTGGAAAGCTCACTGAAGACTTTATTCAAGGCAACACTGCCTTGGTGGGTCATGAGTCAGAATATGCTGCATCTGAATGCCAGTATGATGAGCATATTAATTTCTCTTCGAGCACTTCTAATTCTGCATTTGTAAGTGTTGATGGTCAGTTTACTGGGGTAATAATGACAATTTATGTTTCATTATGGATGATCTCAAGGGGATTGCTGATGATGACTTAGAAGAGATGGATATTTTGAGCCAAATGGCCTTGATAAATATCAGATCTCAGAAGTTCTACAAAAGAACTGGAAGAAAATTCCCAGGACTCTCTGGCAAAACCAAAGTTGGTTTTGACAAGAGCAAGTTGAGGTGTCACAAATGCCAACGGCTTGGACACTTTGCAAGAGAGTGTAGATCAACTGGATCAAACTCTACTGCACCCTTTGTGACTTTTCCTGGCAACAGTCAACAAAACAGAGGGCAACATCCTGTCACATCTAGTCATCATCCTCAACAACAATCTCCGGCATATTTTGTTCCTCAGGGTCAAATGCCTTATCAGTACCCTTGTTATTACATGCCACAGTCAAGTCAAGTTCAAGTTCCTATGACACCACAACCTCATGCATTACCAGAACCTCAGCCTTCCCTATCTCATCAACAACCTTCATCTCAACAACACAGCTTCTTCACCCCAGGAGTTGTTGACTGGAGCAGTTTACCAGATGACTTGTCTGGTCATGATCAACTGTTCTCAGGTGCTGGTCAACATGGTGGTGACAGTCCCTTTGGGAATCTAGCTCTTATGGCTTTGGAGTCTGCTGATACTTCATCTTCCAATGCCTCTACACCTCAGGTATCACAGGTATCCTCTGAGGCAAAAGCCAAATTATGTTCTGAACAATGCATAGCAGCATTTGCTTCCATTAGAGAAGCAAATGTAGCTTTAATTAATAAGAACATTGAGCTAGAACAAGTAATTTCCAAAAACAAAGCTGAGTTTGAGTTTGTGCTCAAAGATAAAAATGATGAGGTTTATAAACTGAATTGCAAAATAATTGATGATAAGGCTAGAGAAGATGTACTTTTAGAGAAGTACAAAGATCTCAAAGAAACCCTTGCAGTTACCCAGGTCGAGTGTGATAGATGGGTACAATCATGCAAAGGTTTTGAAATGCTTCTTAGTAAGCAATCTGCTTCAAATGTGAAGTTTGGAATTGGTTACAATCACACTGCTCCACCTACAGATTTTACCCCAAGAGCAGAGGTAGAATCTGATGGTGGTGAGAGTGATAACCAATCCATCAAGTCATGTGATCTACCTTCTGATACAGCACAATCAGAAGTAGCAGTCAGTATCAAGTCCTCTTTGAACCTATCAGCTGATGTTGATGGTCCAAATGCTGACATTCACATGATCAATAAGTTGATCAACTCAGGAGTCAATCCTGAAGGTCCTGAAAGGACTGGAGAGCAGGATTCAACTCCTGAAGTTCAAACTTCAACTGCTGTCAGTACTGAAGAGAAGAAAACTGGCAGTAGAAAGAGTTTGAAGACTACTAAAGATGCTGTCAAGAAAGCAACCAATGCTTCCAAAGCATTGAAGAACAAGTCTTCTGTTGCTTCACCATCTTTAGTTGATGATCAACCTAAGATGAAGAAGAAACCATGTGAAGTATGTGGTTTGTTCAATCATCTTACAGATGATTGTTGGTACAAAAGAGGTTCCAAACTCAAACAAAAGGAAGAAATTAATGAGAAAATGGTAAAAATGAAAACTGAGTTTGAGACCACATTTGTATCAGCAACATCAAATCCTGTAACCCTTAAGTCCTTAAAGCAATCCAAAAGGAAGGAGTTAAACAGGTGACAGCTGAGGGTGCTCAAAAGAAGAAGGTGCAACATAGGACCTTATCTAACTCCACTAGCAATGTGTCTGATGAGCTGAAAGCTTTATCACAAAATCAGACACAGCTGGTGATGATGGTACAACATCTGTTGGGTAGAGTTAACCAACTAGATTCTCCTATGTTGAAACCACAGAAAAGGAGGTCTAAGCCAAAGGACTCCTCTTCTGCACCATCTTCTTCCTCTCAGGCTGTTGTTACAAATAAACATGCTAGTTTACCATCTATTGATGAGACCAGGCCCAAAACCAAAAAGGTTTGGGTCTCTAAAACTAACTGATTGTTTATTATTGCAGGGTTCTTCAACATGCCAAAGTAGCATCTGGTATGTAGACAGTGGGGGATCTATGCACATGACTGGGAACATCTCTCTTCTTCATGACTACTCTCAAGGAAAGAAGGGATTTGTCTCTTTTGGCAATGATGCTAGGGGTTACATCATCGGTAAGGGCTTTGTCTCCAATGGAGAAATCAAATTTGATGATGTTAATCATGTGGAAAATCTCAAGTACAACCTCTTGAGTGTCAGTCAAATGTGTGATAAAGGCCATGTTGCCCTTTTCACAAGTCAAAACTGTAGGATTCTGTCATCCAAAGTTTTGCCCTTGATTGACAAGGTGTTGGATGATCACACTCTCCTGAAAGCCAAAGGACAGGAAGAGTGTATGCCTTAGATCTCTCTAAGAAGATAGATCTCAAAGGCAATCCTTGCCTATTTTCCAAAGCCTCTTTTCAAGAATCTAAACTATGGCACAGGAGGCTTGGTCATGTTAATCTCAAAAACATGAATCAGCTTAGCCACAATAGTTTAGTCAGAGGCTTACCAATAAAGGAGTTCCACTGTGATGAAACTGCACTGCTTGTTTAAAAGGAAAACAGCACAAGGTCTCATTTCCTCCTATTGAAGTGTCCAAGTCCACTGCCTGCTTGCAATTACTGCATATGGATCTATTTGGTCCTGTGAGAGTAATGAGCATGGCAAAGAAGAAATACTGTCTGGTAATTGTGGATGATTACTCCAGATTTGTATGGACTTTCTTTCTACATTCAAAGGATGAGGCTGCTCAGAAGATTATCCACTTTGTGCTGTACATTGAGAAGCAGTATTCCCTTCCAGTCAAGTGTATTAGGAGTGATAATGGAACTGAGTTCAGAAATCATACACTTGATGACTTCTATCTCTCAAAGGGAATCAAAAGGCAGTTCAGCATTCCAAGGACTCCGGAACAAAATGGAGTAGTGGAGAGAAAGAACAGGACCCTCATTGAAGCTGCAAGGTCCATGCTGGCTGACTCAGGTTTGCCATTGACCTTTTGGGCCGAAGCTGTCAACACAGCTTGTTATGTGCAAAATAGAGTTTTAGTAAATCAGAGGTTGATGAAGACTCCATATGAAGTTCTCCATCATTTGGCTCCACTGATTTCATTTTTCAAAGCATTTGGGTGTCCCTGTTTTATTCTCAACACAAAGGATCAACTCCACAAATTTGATCCTAAGGTGGATGCAGGATACTTTGTTGGTTATTCATCTACTTGCAAAGCATACAGAGTCTTCAACTGCAGAACAAAGATGGTTGAAGAAACTCTACATGTTAAGTTTAATGAATCTCCAAAGGACAAGATTCCACAAAGTCCTGTGGAGTTATTTGATTGGACATACTGCAATATGTTCCTTATCAAACTCCTGCTGTTGCTCCTGTCAACAGTTCACCACCTGGTGGTACTGCTGATGATGATGATGATTGCAGTACTCACCTCTTCAGGTTTAGTGATCAGCTGCCTGATTCAACTAGACCTGATGTTCCTGTAGCGCCAGTAGCACCATCCACAACAAATGCTGATGAGATTTCTTCGAATTCAACTTCCTTTGAATTACCATCCACTGATTGGTTTCAAGGAAATGATTCACCATCACCATCTGTTGCTGCTGAACCGGCTACAAACACTTGCACAGATCTCATTGTGTATCAAGATCTGAAGAATCACCCCATGTCTCAAATCATTGGTGATATCACTGCTGGAGTATCAACAAGAAGTCAATTGTCAAATTTCTGCTTCTATGCTCTCTTCATCAGTCAGCAAGAGCCAAAGAATTATCACATTGCTTTAAAGGACAATGGATGGGTTGATGCCATGCAGCTTGAGCTTCTTCAGTTCAAGAAACAGCAAGTGTGGGAACTGGTTCCTCTACCTCCAGGTAAGTGTGCAATAGGCACTAAATGGGTGTTTAGGAACAAAACTGATGAAAATGGGCTTATTGTTAAGAACAAGGCCAGACTGGTTGTTCAGGGGTTTGCACAAGAAGAAGGTATTGATTATGATGAAACCTTTGCCCCTGTAGCCAGACTGGAAGCAATTCGATTGTTTTTAGCTTATGCTGCTTATCAAAAACTTAAAGTCTTTCAAATGGATGTCAAAAGTGCATTTTTGTATGGAAAAGTTAAAGAAGAGGTTTATGTATGTCAACCTCCAGGCTTTGAGGACAACAAACATCCTAATTGGGTGTATAAGCTTGATAAAGCTCTTTATGGGTTAAAACAAGCTCCCAGAGCCTGGTATGAGACATTATCAAACTTTCTTCTGGAAAACAATTTCACTAGAGGCTCCATAGACAAGACTTTATTTATTAAGAAAGCTGGGCAGCATAATCTACTTGTTCAAATTTATGTAGATGATATTATTTTTGCATCCTCTGATCCAAAGTTGTGTGATGCCTTTACAAAGTTGATGCAACAGAAGTTTGAAATGAGTGCCATGGGAGAATTACAGTTCTTTCTGGGGTTGCAAATCAAACAAAAGGCTGATGGAATTTTTATTCATCAATCCAAATATACAAAAGATCTTTTGCAAAAGTTTGATTTACAAAACTGTAAGCCCTGTTCTACTCCCATGAGCAGCACCACACAACTGGACTCAGATCAGAAAGGTAAAGTGGTTGATGAAACACTTTACAGATGTATGATTGGGTCCTTGATGTATTTAACAGCTTCTAGACCAGATATTATGTTTGCTACATGTGTTTGTGCTAGATTTCAGGCTGCACCTAAAGAGTCTCATCTGATTGCAGTCAAGAGGATCTTTAGATATCTGCAAGGCACTCCATCTCTAGGTTTATGGTATTCTACCACATTCTGGTAAATTAGTTGCTTTTTCTGACAGTGACTATGCAGGGTGTAAGTTGACCAGGAAATCAACTTCTGGTGGATGTCAATTCCTAGGCAACTGCTTGATTTCTTGGCAGAGCAAGAAACAGACCTCAGTTGCTACATCCACTGCGGAAGCAGAGTACATTGCTGCTGCAAGCTGTACATCTCAGGTACTCTGGCTTCAAAACCAACTTTTGGATTATGGCATTACAGAGACTAAGACTCCATTGTTAATGGATAGTGCTTCAGCTCTTTGCATTGTCAAAAATCCAGTCCAGCACTCTAGGACCAAACATATAGAGATCAGACATCATTTTATAAGGATTGTTTTGAAAAAGGTCTGATTGATCCTAAGTTTGTGCCCAGTGCTGATGAGCTTGCAGACATTTTTACTAAGCCTTTGGATAGTTCAACTTTCCAAAACCTGGTGTTAAGGCTTGGTATGCTGCAGCTAGAATAGGTGACAACTACTGATGATCTCAGTAATTCATATTGATGATCATGAGTGCCTGTCACATATAAGTACTGATGAGCTCTTTTAACCTCAGTAGTTTTTATAACTACTGAAGGCTAAAAGTTCTCACAAGTACTGAAGTACTTCATCTGCTCTAAACTACTGAAGTAGTTACAACTACTGATGCAGTCATAACTACTGAAATCAGTAAAAACAGATAAGTACTGATGTCCTATGAAACAACTGAAATCAGCCATAAAGACTGATGAATGTGTTGAGGACAGTTTGAAACAGCTGAAAAGCTAAGAATTGACGAAAACAGCTGAAGAGAACTTTCTCCTCAGTCGTTTGTACCACTGCTGTTTCATTTTAAACAACTGAAGCAAAACCACGTCTTCAGCAGTTTTATAACTACTGATGACCAATACCAAGTCTTCAGTTGTTTACAACAGCTGATGACAAAACCACTGTCTTCAGTAGTTTCATAACTACTGATGACAAACACCATGTCCTCAGTTGTTTCAATCACCTGAAGTCAAAACCACGGTCTTCAGTAGTTTTCTAAACTACTGATGCCTAACACCGCGACTTCAGCTGTTTCAACGTCTGAAAGGATAATACCATGTCAACGGTCGTTTAAAACTACTGATGACTAACACCACATCCTTCAGTCGTTTCCTCACCCGTACCCTATAATACCCTTAACCTGAGCTCTCCATGCTTTATCTTCTTCAAACCTAACGTTCCTCTCCAACAAATTCCATGGCGTCTATGCAAATTAAACCGCGACACAACTGTGTTGCCTACCTCACAAAATCGCCGATCTGGACTAAGTTCGATACTGCTATCGATCTTATGGTTCAGTCCCAATACAACAAGGCATTCCTTCTGAACCCCGTTTTACATGCCGAATCCTTGAACCAATTTTGGATGAACGTTATGTTACTACTGAGGAGAGCAAACACAATCCCTCCGGTCAGTCGTCAACAACAAAGAAGTAGTGATTACTCCTGCAACAATCCGTAAAATTCTTCAACTGAGTGATGCTACCTCTCCTGCTGGATATCCGAAGGGCACCATAGATCTATCATTTGCTCAGCATGGATATCAAGGTGATCTCAGTGCCACCACCATCATGAAGAAACACTTTAATGACGCTGAGCGCCTGATCTTTCACATGGTCAATGTATGTTTGGCCCCTAAGACATCGTCTTGGGATCAAATGTCCACCAAATGGCAGCAGGTATTGTATTCTATCCTTGAGCAACAACCACTGAACTTTTCAGAATTAATATTTTCAGAGCTCAAAGATATGGCTCAAAAACTAACTGCCAACCGTTGGATACTCTATCCACGGTTCATAATGGCCATTATAATAGACCAGCTTAATGCTGAGGGACTTGTTGGCTTGGGAGTCCCTGCTACGGCTGTTTTGCCAGAAGTATACTCCCGGCACAACTCCGACCGGACACTCAAACTGGCTGCCAAGCTGCGAAAACCCACGCAGCTGGAACCCACAGCACCACCTCCAAATCCAATGTCCCCACCAAACCCACCAAAAAGAAACCCAAAATGGCTACTCAGGGAATTGAGTCCCCTGAGGATGCTCCTGCACACACAAACGCAGGATATATCCACTAGTCCAAAACCCCTAGTGGATACCATGACTCCTCCAGCCACAGCCGCTCAGGCTTCCTCTCAACAGGAGCCTGCAGCAACCCAAGGGGCACCTACTTATCTGGGATCTTCCTCACTTGAGGAGATTGCCATTGAAGAGCACCATCCACCCCAGGTGCACACTGCTTCTACCCCCTTACCCCAAACAACGCCCCTCACAGCCCAACTTTAATAGTTGCACAAGTGCTGACTCAATTGCACTCCTCACCCCCTCCCCAGAAACCACTTACTACTGGGAATACCTCTACAATTGAGGGGGAGGAACACAGTGCATCTGAGAACCCACAGCAGGGGTTTCCAATTCTATCTCCTGGTGTAGAGAAGGAGCTTAGAATATCTAGTGAGGCTGCCACCTCCTCTGACTCAGCACATGACCAGAGTGAGGCTGGTAACATTGCTAAGACCTCCCTAGAGGCAACAGCTGATGATGGACATTGTCCTGAGGCTGGAAGTCCCCAGTACCAAGCACAAGGGGCACATGCACCAACTGGTCTACACCCAGTGCATGTAAATCCTGCTCTAAGCAGGAGGTCAGGTGATTCAGTATCAACTGATGATGACCTGAGCTTCTTCTTCGATGTAGTTGCTCAAAACACCATTCTAGAGGATGAGGTTAGCAGACTCAAAGAGCTGCTGGCCAAGATGTCTCAGGATGCAAGTCCATCTGCCACCATCATACACCCACAGATGGCACCTTCCCTTGAAGGTTTCCAAACACAGAGCCACCCCAAAATCAACCACCGCCTCTGCTTCAGGCCCTACTTCTCAGGAACAGAACCCTCCTGAGCAAATAGGTTCCTCCAAAATTCCCTCCCTCTCATCACCCCCATAATCACTGATATAGTGATCAAAGCCCTTGATGAGAGGCTTTCCTCAACATTACAGCCCCTGGTTGATGCTGCTGTCCACAAGACTCTTTCTGCGGTACCAACCCCTTCCTCCAATGCAACAAAAAGGGGGAGAGTACTGCAGTGAAAGATAGAAAGAGGAAGAGATCTGAGGAAGAGGAGAAACAAGAAAAGCAACCTCTGCTCACGTACAAAAGAAAGAGAAGTGCTGATGATCACACTGCTGAAGAAAAATCCTTGGAGGAGCTGGTCAAAGAAGCTGACACCACACACAGCCGCTCCATGGATAAAATAATTGAACAACTATTCAGGCAGGGGTTTGACACAGCCACACTGGATAGTGAGATCAGAAGGTTAGAGGTACAAAGATACAACCCGATGGGCAGGGTATGATGCTCTTGAGAAAGAGAGGTTGGAAATAATGATCCGCTTTATTGCAAAATACTTGGGAAGATCATTAATGGAGATCCGCGCATGGTCCAGGGACAGCATTCTGGCTATAGCCACCAGAATCTGTCTGTCTGAGCAATTCAACAAAGGGATATTGTGGAAGCCCTTGATGAGGTGGGGCTGGCAAAAGGTTAGAGATGGCTAAACTACAAAAGCAAAATTAACTACAAGGATGCTAGATCAACCTTCCCTTCCACCCACTCAAACAGATCCTATCCCTCAAATCTCCCAACCAACTCTAAGCCAAAACCAAACATCCTCTCTCTTCAAAACCAATCCTTCACCAACCCAACCATCATCCAGTGATGTACCCCGTAGAAGAGAAGGGTGCTGAGGATGGAAGAAGAAGAAGAAGAGGATGAAGATGATAGTCTGCCACTCTCTGCTGTTCTAAGCTACCCAAACCCCAGAGTCAATCCATGATCACACCTGACTCTCAAAGGGAAATGGTCAGAGTCAAGATAGAAGAAGAAGAACAGCAGAAACAGCACGATGAGCAACTGTTGAAGATGGTTGACAAGGAATTTCCTCAGTCATCATCTATTCAAGCCATGAAAGGGCATGCTCAAAGGCTGTACACTCTCAGACACACCTTTCAGTATCAGAAGGAGAGAGAGTGAGGTATGGCCAGACCCCAGGGTGAGTTCTAGAATCCATAAAAGAACTATCCCACACAGATACAACGGCCAAGTACGAAAACAATAGAATCTACCATCATGTTGGCCGTTGTAGTCTCACCTTGGGAAATCATTGATGAATTCAAGAAAGCTCACCAAGCAAAGAAGACACCTCAAGCCTTACTAGAAAACAAGATGATTAAGAAGGGGTTGTTATACAAAAGCTTGAAGACATCCAAAAGAATGAGCTCCAGTTACTCCTTGAAGGCAACCATCCGGATGAATTTGTATACAGGGAGGTAACTACGGTGGAGCTGAAAAATGGCAGGACCATGAAGTACTTATCAGAGTACTATGGTCCAGAGTTCTTCTTCGAAGGAGGAGCTGAAGAACTCTCTCAAGAGGAACAAATTGTTCTCCTTGAGGCCTATGTCGTGAGTCATACAGACTCATTATGGGGAAGTGAATCTCATGAATGGGATAACAACTCTGTGTCCAGTTCCCCAAAACAGAGTTCCCATTCATACTCTGCCAAACAAATATTTGAGGTTCTTCCCAGGCCGGAGCGTACATGGGTCATCTTCTCTACTGATCAAGAAGGAAAAAGACCAACATTTTTGCCATCAATAAGTGGGAGTATAAATAAGTTAGAGGTTTTGGCTGCATTGGTTCAGGGGGAGTTTGTTGGACCAAAAGAACCAATGAGCCAAGATCAGAAAACCTCTAAGTCCCACACGGTATCACAACAACTGCTGAAAGCCTCATCAGTAGTTTGACAAGTGCTGAAGACTTCAACAGCTGAAGATCAAGTGCTGAAGACCTTAACAGCTGAAGAACCAAAGTGCTGAAGTACAACAGCTGAAGAACACAAGTGCTGAAGCTGAAAGACCAAAGTACTGAAGAACAACAGCTGAAGAGTTCACAAGTGCTGAAGATCAACAACTGATGTACAAAGTCTGAAGACAAAGACTGAAGACATCAGCTGATGATATCTACTGAAGTCATCAGCTGATGAAACGCCTGAAGGTCAAAGTCTGAAGATCAAGTACTGAAGCCTCAGTAGTTTGTCACAACTGCTGAAGAGTACTTCTTCAGTAGTTGTGATATCAGTAGTTTTATTTTCTTTGTTTCAGTAGTTTTGTAAAACGACTGAAGAGCTGTTCTTCAGTCGTTGTAGTTTCAGTAGTTTTATATTTTGTACTTAACTTGCTGATATGTTCTCAGTAGTTGTGAACATTTCAGTAGTTTGTTAAGATTAGTTATTTCTGTATTGGATCTGCCAGTTGTCACTTTCCGTGATAACAGCAGTGACTGTTGCACTCTATATAAGGAGTGACAACCCATTGTAATCATGTGAGCGATATGAGCAATTGAATGGAATGATGATTGATTTGATTAGAAATATTCTACATCTATAAACATTCCTAGAAATCAGAAATTCATATTCTCTCCCTATAACCGTATGCGATCTTAACGCTTACATATATGTTTGCTTGCTACAATTTGTCTAATTCTTGTTTGTATTCCGCTGCTTTATATTCTGATACATCAAACTTGTGATCACTGATCCTGTCATTTTCCCTGTCAGTGGTTAATTTGTGGAACTGCTGAGTTACTAGAGTCAGGACAATTGGTTGATGGACATTCAAGTTTTCAGTTATACAACTGTTTTTAAATTGGGCATATCAGTTTAGACATCAAACTAGTTTTGAATTAGAGCTTTGGCCTTCGAAGTTCTTACGCCCAGTGCGCTCCATAAATCTCCGAGCTCTAAAGTCAAACATTCCCAGGTGCCACTGAATGGTCAGTTTCTGCCTAGATCATTAGGATTCACTGAAAAATTCCTCCATTGTCCTTCCTTCCCTTTCAAACTCTCAGCCACAAGTGCTTCATAGCTTTGAACAACATTCTAAAAAGAGCCATGGTTTCTTATGAAAAACTGAAGTTCAAAATTTGCCTTAGTATTAGCCTAATCTCTCCTAAACACTAAAATTTCTCCTGAAAAATACTTGTATTAATCCTCCTTGAATGAGTCTGTATTTGAGAGCCTTGCAAATGGATGTAGTAAAGCAAAACATTTTGAGTAAAATCAGATGTGGGCATCATGGTCTGCTTAAAATTTCCGCCTCTTCAGTCCAACTCAAAAAGATTAAGCTTATTGTAAATCCATCAGCTTGTAATCTGTGAAACCTCTTTCTTGCTTTAGCATTCTCACCTGAAGGCTCCATTGAGGTGGGACATAGTCTATTAGGCCTGTTTACTGTTCACTGTTGGAAAGTTTTTCATCGTATTCTTAAGGTGCTGAAACTATCAAAAAGCGATTTGGAGATCTGTGAGACTCTTATTCTTGTATCCTACAAGGGAATTGAATTCCTTCTTTGCTTGAATGCTCTTATCCTTCACCAGTTCATCATTACCATCATAGAACTCACATATGGCATCGTATAGGGACTTAGCATTTTTATGCTCAGCAAATCGATTGTAGATGTCTGGTGCCAGATATAGAGTTAATGCACCAAAAGCTTTCTGGTCACGATCGATCAGCTTCAGATCCTTTTTCAGTGAAAGTAGACAAGTCCTTATTTTGAGAGACAAGATCACCAACAGTGACAGTTGGTATGTGAGGACCAGAAATAACTGATTCCCATTGGTTGTGGCCCGTGTAGAAGAAGAAAGCTTTGAGACATCTCTTCCAATCCTTGAAATTATCCCTGTTAATAAGTCTCGATGGCCTATTGGGAGCAACACTTTCAAGATCGGCAAGAGTGAGTGAGGTTAACTTTGACATGGTAGTTTCGCTGGGGTGAATGTAATTTCGGCAAGAGAAGAAACAATTTCATAGAAAGTGAAGTAGTATCACTGAAGAAAGGTAAAATCAAAGACAATTTTGCTGAGAAAGCTAGTTTCGCTGAGTTGTTGTAATTTCCCGAACAATTTCGGCAGCAGTTTTGCTAGTCGAATGTCACAAATAGCTTTGTTTCTCCGATAAATTCGCACGAAACAAGCTTGAACTTTCATTCAAAATTACTTTCGGCAGTAATTCACTTGTTAAACCCTCATAAGCAATGATGAACTTTTGTTCAAAGGGACTAGTTTTACAAAATAACAAGAAAGAATCTCAATAGTGATAACACCAATAGTTTCACAGAAAGAATCTCTAGTTTCGCTGAATGAACAACTAATTTCGCTGGACGAAGCTTTGTAACCTTTTTCAACACGAAACAATTTGAAATCATCAAAAACTCAATGGATTTGAGATCTGATGATAACATAGCTTCCCTAACTAACCATCAAAACTTAATCAAGTTCCATGTCAAATACACACTAATTTGAACTGAAATTGATGAAAATTTGATATTGAACAAAAACTCAACAAATCATGAGCACTAAGGCTCTGATACCATATTGTTGGTACATTTGATCGTTTTAGTACAAATGAGTTGTTGAATCATTCAATATCAAATACAAACAATAGACAAGGTGAACAAAGAATATTAAGAAATAAACAATTCAATCAAGGTAAGAAATGATGAACAATACAATCAATAACAAAACACAATGATATTTTAGTGAAATTCCTACTTACAAATGTGACTTGGAACAAGGATAAACGATTAGGGTTTTGCAAGATTAGATAACAATGATAGTGATAAACTATATACATAGCAGTCTTAGTTTTGCAGATAGTTTCGCTATCAGCGAAAACTGTTCTGCTGAAACTGTAGTTTCGCCCGGCAGAAACAGCAGTTTCGCTGAGCGAACTAAACAACTGACTTTGAGCGAAACTATCATAGTTTCGCTGGAATTCAAAAGTACATAAAGCTTAATACATACAAAAGAAAACTAACATAAGACCTATTACAAGCAAAAATAAACATTCTAATCTAAGGTGAGTCCAACCTATGTATGATCTTCAATATTGTTGGTCCATTTGATCAATTTTCAGTACAAATGAGTTGTTGAATCATTCAATATCAAATACAAACAATAGATAAGGTGAACAAAGAAGATTAAAAACATAAACAATTCAATCAAGGTAAGACAATGATGAACAATATAATCAATAACAAAGCACAATAATATTTCAGTGAAATTCCGGCTTACAAATGTAACTTGCAACAAGGATAAACGATTAGGGTTTTTGTAAGATTAGATAACAATGATAGTGATCAAAAAAATATATAGCAGCCTTAGTTTCGCAGACAGTTTCGCTGTCAGTGACACTGTTCTGCCGAAACTGTAGTTTCACCGAGCGAACTAAACATCTGACTGTGAGCGAAACTATAGTTTCGCTTAGAGTTTCGCTAGACTGCAAAACTACATAAAGCTTAATACATACAAAAGAAAACTAACATAAGACCTGTTACAAGCAAAAATAAACATTCTAATCTAAGGTGAGTCCAACCTATGTATGATCTTCAACAAGCGTTGTTGTTCTAGAGATATTGTTTGATGCTTTGGAGTCAAGAAAAACTCCACCATCCTCACCAACAAAGAGATCTTTTATTCATTGGTTCATTGTAACTTTACCTGAGCACAAAAACAAAGAAAAAGGAGAAAGACCATTGGATCCTATTTAGCATGTTCCTGCTAAAATCTATGGTTTTTAGTTCAATCCTAGAAGATAGTTTACTGCAATTAATAAATATGTTATAGAGTTGATGACCGCTTAAATCATTATAATGATAAGGTGATGAGATTAGAGGCTAACTTGGGCTATGTAATTGCCTTGTTACATAGCTTGAGACCAATAGTTGAAGGTGTTAGTCAAAGTCAAGGGGTTGGGAACAATAATTTTAATGATGATAACAACAACTAAGAAAATGATGCGGGTGCCAGAAAAGAAAAAGAAGTTGAATCTGAAGAGAATCAAGAAAATGTCAATGAACCTAAAAATCAGTCATTTGGTTAACTAGATTCAGGAAAAAATAGATAAATTCAAATCAAGCAATGGTGTTGGAGCTAAGGCATTAAAAGTAGAGGAAACCCATGGTTAATGGTATACCCAAAACTAAGATGGATTGTCCAGCCACAACAACAGTAGTAACAACAACAATATTCACAACTATAACTATAACAATAGAACCAATCTAAGACAAGCATTGTTCTTCTAGAGATATTCTTTGGTGCTTTAAAGTCAAGACAAACTCCACCATCTTCACCCATACAGAGATCTTTTACTAACCAGTTCATTATAACTTTACATGAGCATGGAATTAAGAAAGACAAAGGAAAATGACCACTGTGTCTATTTAACATGCTCTTGCTAATATCTATTGTTTCTAGTATCCTAGAAAAGGAGTGTAACACCCGGTTATTTTAAAAGTCAAAGAAAGAAAGAATAACGCTAAGGAAAAGAAAGAAAAGAAGTAGAGGGACCACAGATATCCAAAAAGGAAAAAAAGTTTAAAAGTTGGTGAATAAAGGCGGTATGGCAGCCTATATGTCGCACACTTCACTTGTCATCGAATTTTAGAGAGAAAAACAAAAAACTCTCGGGTATTTTGAAGCACAAGTGTAGAAGTACGAATTCAAGGTCAGAATTCGTGTGTTTATGATGTTCTTAACTGGCTTTATCCTCGATTGTATGCTTATGTATGTTGTATGTGTTTGGGTGTGTGTTTTGGTGAGTTTCTAGGCGGTTGAAGTAAATTACAAATGGGTTTTTGAAGAAGTCATAACCAAAGGATGCGAAGGTGAGTTCTAGGACCCCCTATTTACTTGTTTTTACTGTTTTGGGGGCTGAAAATGTATGTATGAACTTTTTATAAAAGTTAGGTTTATACCCGTATGTATGTATGTGTGTATGTTGAGGGTAGGGTTTGATTTTGGGCTATGTATGTGTTTGATGTTGTTATGATTATGTTTCTAAGGCTTAGAATGTATGATTTAAGCTTACAACATGATAGGTGATGTTTAGGGACTGAATTATGATGTTTAAGTGTGATATAGTCTGCCCATGCGCCCAAACAGTAGCTCATGCGCCCAACTGAAATAACTGCCTAAGTGTCCCATGCGCCCATAACCTCATGCGCCCGAATAGTACTCATGTGCCTAGAAATAGGCTGAAATTGTATAAGTGTTCATACACCCAGATAGCTCATGCGCCTAGGCATTCATGCACCTGCATAGTGCTCATACGCCTAGGAATTGCCCAGTAATAGACTAAGTGTTGCCTATGCGCCCCAATAGTGCTGATGCGCTTGAAAGTTTCCCACGCGCCTAAGTGTTCCTCATGCATTTGAAAGGTCATGCGTCTGCATAGTGCCCATGCCCCTGCATAGTGTTCATGCGTCTAAAGACTTAGAATATTTTCTGACTTTTTGGGAAAGGTGTAAAGTAGACTTTGACTTGGGAGGTTCCCAGGGGCTATGTAAGTTGACTTTTTGAAGTCAAAGATGATGTGATGGGCAATGTATGATGATGTATGATTGATGCTTATGCTTGGTATGTATGATGTATGTTATGTATGTATGATGTGCCTTGTATGGTGATGTTGTATGATCATGTTGATGTTCCTTATTATGTATAGTTATTTTCCCGTGGCTTTACGTTGAATGTTAGTGAATGAAATGAAAAGTATTATGTAATGTAAAGTGGAAGATAATGAAAAGAGGAACGTAATGAAAGAATGCATGCATTAATGAATGAATGAAAGTAAGAAAGGCTTGCAAGCAAATGTAAGGAGGTTCACACCCAATGAAGGGTGTTAGCTCAACTATGTGCGTGTTTGCTACCCCAGAAGGATGCACAGTAGGTCCAATCCTTGTGATTGACCATATGTATGGGATCCTTGCTGCTTGCCCCAGGTACTAGAGCCAGCTTTGTGCACAATGTTCGGGGTATAGCATATGGCATTGATCCGATATGAAAGAGAAAAGAAAAGTGGTGAAAGTATCTGCCCTAGGTACTGGGAGTCAGCTTCGTGCACAATGTTCGAGGTCTATGAGGGTAACCAGCTTCGTGCATAATGTTCGGGGTATTGTACATGTCATCAAAAGTAATGAATGTACAAATGAAAGTAAGAAAGTATGAATGAATGTGAATAAAAGTAATGAAAGTGAATGATAATGACGTACGATGAATGAACAAAAGTTAACGAACGAATGATGAAGATAATAATGATATTATCTATGTGTACGTATGATGTGTGACCACATATGAAAGCAAAGAACGGTTTTAATGAAAGTAAAGTATTTTTGATTTTACAACTAGAGCTCACTCAACAATGCTGACTTTTATGTGTTTCCAGTTAGCAGGTATAGGTTGCTGATGATGGCACGGGCCGGCTACTTGTCTCTTTTTGGATGGCATCCATTTTTATAATGCTTTTGTGATGTAATGCAACATTTATTTTGTAATTTGTTAACGATGTATTATTTTGCAAAAGCTTTTATAATGAAATGAAATGTCTGTTTTAATGATTACGCTGCAATGTTTTAATGAAGTTAATGTAAATATATGTTTTATGTGTAATGATCGACTAGCTGTAAGTGTCCCGGGAACGGGGCCTTACAAGTTGGTATCAGAGCCAAAGTTTAAGTGAAATGAGTAAAATTTCAAAATAAACCTAAACTTAAACTAAAAGTAGGATGGAAAGGGAAAGGATGCCAATCCGAGTAGCTAAGTGCCATCAGGGATTTTCTTAATTTTAACCAGCATTACATGCAGATGTTATGTGGTTTATGTGCTATTAGTAGATTTAGATACTGATGTAGTTAGGATAGGTAATGCTTGGGGTATGAAGAGTAAAGTAAGTGGCTAATCATAACTAGCCACTTTAATTAGGGACTTACTATACTTGACATAAACTGAGCTGTTCCCTTGAATGACTGTGTTGGTGTTTGAATGTTATAGTGTGTTAGAGGATGGCCGATGGTAGATCATCGAAGGATTCATGTGGTGGAGGTTATGATGGACGTGGTACTGAACCACGAGCCACAAGAGGAAGGCCTAGGTTGGAAAAGGTGGTTCATGAAGAACCTGAGAACCCTTATCTATAGGGCGGAGACGAAAGTACTAACCTGAGAGCCTTAGTGAAGGAGGCTGTTATGGAAGAAGTGCATCAGGTCATGCAGACGATCTTACCATCTGTAGTGACTGAAGTGATTAAGGCTGTAAGGGAAGAAGAAAGAAGAGAGAGGAATAGGTCCTCGGGAGGACGGGAGAGACCGGAGATTGAGATGGTTTTCTCTGAAGATGAAGAAGAGGAGGAGAGGCTATGCCGGAGGCGGTACGAGGCTGTAACTACGGGGCGTTTCAAAGATTCAAGCCCCCTACTTTTGATGGTAATGACACTGCTGCTGCTGCTCACCGATGGGTGAGAGAGATGGAGTTGTTCTTGATATCAGTAAGTGTCGGGAAGACCAGAAGGTGAAGTTTGCTACCCGCTCATTTATGGACTCAGCTTTGTGCTGTTGGGACAATATCGTTCAAGTTGAGGGAAGCAGGGCTATTGGGAGAATTGTAACATCTCGTATTTTTGTTAACTAAAAGTTAACTTCGTTTACTCTTACAAGGGTTATTATTGTCATTTTGGAAACTTGCGTGTTGTTTGTGCTTATTCTTTATGTAATTGGGTTTTTTTATGAAATGTTGAGTTTAAATAATAATATAATGTTAATATTAACATAAGTAAATATAATAATAAGTAGTAATAATGAATAATAGTATTAGTAATAATAAGATTACTTTTAATATGGTTATTTATAATTTATAAGGGTTATTAAACTTAACCATATTTAAAATATAAACTTAAATTAAGTTTGAGGGTTAATTTGTCATTTTAGAAACTTGAAATAGAAACTTTATGCATAAAATAATAGAAAATCAAAGTTGAGGGACCAAAGGTGTAATTTATCAAAATCCAAACCCCCCCTTTCTCATCCCCGTTTTTCCGGTGACCTCGCCGGCCGGACTCCGGCCAAGTCCGGCGAGGCACCAAAACCACCAAAATCGACCGTTTCTTGATTCTGAAACTATTCCAAACCGTCCCTGAACTCGATTCGAACACCCTTATGAACTTTGATTGCGTTTAAATGTCGGTTACGAACCCAATCGAATGATTAACCGAACGTCTTTAACCATATAGCCGTTCGACCATTAAAACTTAATAATAACCAAATTAAATGATTCATAATCGAACGTCTAAGTAGTCTAAAGCTTCTATCAATCCCAATTGCACCTGAATAAACAGAAACAACGAATCCAATTTCATTCTTTTTCCGCGACCTGTAACCTTACCAAAATCCAATCTCCGAACGAATTGAACCAAAATCAACATAGGGCTTCGCATCTGGATCATCATTCGAGGCTATCTGCAAGTTTAATTGGATTATCATTGGGGATTTCTCATCCATTGTGTACTACGACCGCGACTTGTTCTTCGATTAGGATTGCTTCAATTCGAACTTGTTCGGGTAATTTACATACATGAATATGCTCGTTTTAGCATGGGGAACAAAAGCCCCATGATTACAAGCTTTTACATTAACGAATTCGGGTTCAATTTTGAGGATTGTGGAATTAGGGTTCTTAAAGATTTGGGGAAACTTTCTTTAAACGGGTTATAATAATTCGAAACCAATATGAACCGCGGCTGAGAGCCTTGGTTCATTGGTTAAGACATTGCATTCTCAACATGAGGTCCCGGGTTCGAACCCGGGCACCCTCATGTATATTTTTAAAACCTTTTTTTAGCCTTAAATTAATTATAGCAAACTTATAATAATTATAAAAATGAATTTTATAAACCCTAAATATTTTTAAAGTCACCTAATTATTTCTTAAAATTTTTCTTGTAAAACTTTGTAAAATTTTAATATAAAATTATTTACAAGTGTAACAATTAAATATTTTTATTATTAGATTGTTATATAATACTTAAAAACATTAAATTAATATTATGTTTATGGATTTATCATGATATTTATGGATTTTAAATATAATTGTATAAATGAAATCACAAGTTATTTACAAAGATCAATTTCCTTAAAAATAAATTTATAAATTTCATAAATAGTATTTTTTTATAAATAAATTATTAACTTTATACAAATCCTCAAAATTCTAATACCCTAGTTCATGTTAACTCGTTAATCTTATTATTAACCTAAATCTTATAATATTTATATATTTAGGTGCCTTGTGACGTTTTATCTTGGAACGGCATATTTTATTCTTATTAATCTTCATTATATATTTATTTGACAAGTGAGTTTTCCTTGCCCCTTTTTACATTTTTCACACTATTTTGGGGTGAAACATGATACTTATACATCGTACACTTATAAACGTTTGAGACTTGTAATGCACTTGCAATTCATCTTTATATTTTGTCATGGTTATTTGTGTGTTGTAAGTGATTATATCAGATACATAGTTTGTTTACAATCATTAACTATTGCTAGCTTGGCGACGTCTTAGATCTTTGGGCCTGACAAGCCTATTTGGTGCTAAAGTCGATGTATTGCCGACTCCTAGGAGCCGTGTGCTTGTGCACTAGGGAACCAAATACACTTAGCCAATCTTTTATACTTGTAATCAAGTCGAGGTTTGGTTGTAACGATATGTGTTCTATAACCTTACTAGCTTATAACCTATGACATGAATTGCTACTTGTAACTTTCTTTTTCATATTATGTATGAAAACCTTGGAAACTCACCAACTATTTTTAGTTGACTCTTATTTTTATCATGTTTCAGGTCAACCTCAAGTTTAAAGTGATCCTTTTGAAGCATGCTATAATCTAGGACTTGGACCTAGATAATGAAATAAAAGTTACATTATGTTATGTTATGTTGAACTTATTTCTTGTGTAAGACTTATGATTGAAATTTCCATTTCAAGACTTATGATAATAATATTTACAATTTATATAGCGTTATGTGGCTGTGAACAATCTTAACCCTCACATCTCGACGTTTCCGCCGTCAAGGTTGGGGTGTGACAAGAATGAGGTGGCCAGAGTTGACGAAGTTGGTGATTGAGGAGTTCTGTCCTTACCTAGAGATGGACAAAGTTGAGAGAGAGTTCCTGCAGCTGGAGGCGGGAACAATGACACATCAACAATACACCACAAAGCTCAACGAGATGGCACAGCTGGTGCCAGATCAACTGACACCCTCATCATGAAAGATCAAGAGATATATCCACGGCTTGCCAGCAGATGTCCTCAGGCATATAATCGCTGCTCGACCGAGCACGTTTAGCTCGGCGGTTGACTTGGTGGGGATGTTGTATGATGAAAGGACCGTGGTGGTGGCTAAGGTCCGAAAGAAAGGTGGTGGTGCTCAGAATTAGAATGTGAAGTGGGTTGGACGTGTCGGGGCTACTCCAAGCAATAAAGGTGCACAGGTGGATGATCGACGTATGGACACATCTGGTGCAGGGATGAAGAGGTGTGGCAAGTGTGGAAAGGAGCACACCAGCGAGTGTAGGTGGGGATTGAACGTGTGCTTCAAATGTGGGAAGCCTGGACACATGGCAAGGGAGTGTAAGGCTAGGAGGTGTTTTAATTATCGCAAGGAGGGCCACATGAGTAGGGACTGCAAGAAGCCGAGGTCTGAAGGTTCAGGAGTGAAGAAGGCTGGAGGAGAAGGACAGAGGGCGAGTGCCAGAGCATTCACGATGACCCTGGAGGAGCTAGGACGGACCCCGATGTTGTGTCAGGTACGTTTCTAGTAAATCAAACTTTAACCTCTGTGTTATTTGATTCTTGTGCTAGTAAAAGTTTACTTCTACTGCTTTCTGTGCTAAATTGACTATTAGTAGTAAGAATATAGATATGCCCTTCGATGTAGAACTGCCTTAGATAAGTCTACCAGGATTTCCGAGAGGATAGAAGGTTGTGACGTGGAATTAGGTCACAAGTTTCCCGATAGACCATTTGTGATAACCTTAGGCTGGTTTCACGTAGTCCTAGGAATGGATTGGTTGGCGGACTACGAGGCGATTATTGTGCGTTGCAAGAAGATGATTAGATTGGCCACGCTTGACAGGAGTTCAGTGATGGTTTATGGTGATCGAGTCATGACAATCCCGAAAGTGATTTTGATGGCGGTGGTGGGAAAGTGCATGAGGCATGGATGTAGTGCCTACTTGGCCTATGTGAAGGATGTGGATACGCCAGCACCGCAACTGACTGACGTACCGGTGGTGTGTGACTCTCCAGACGTGTTTCCCAAAGATTTACCAAGAGTGCCACCTGACCGCGAGATTGAGTTTCAGATTGACTTGTTACCGGTGCCCAACCTGTTGCTAAGGCGTCGTATCGGTTGGCTCCGACCGAGATGAAGGAGTTGATGGAGCAACTACAAGAGTTGCTTGACAAGGGGTTCATTAGATTGAGTATCTCACCTTGGGGTGCTCCGGTCTTATTTGTGAAGAAGAAAGACGGTAGTATGAGAATGTGCATAGACTACTGTGAGCTGAACAAGTTGACAGTGAAGAATCGGTACCCGTTACCGAGAATTGATGATCTGTTTGATCAGCTCCATGGTGCCAATTGGTTCTCAAGGATAGACCTTCGATCTGCCTACCATTAGTTGAAGGTGAAGGAGCAGGATATTCCTAAAACAGCTTTTCGCACGCGTTATGGACACTACGAGTTTCTCGTTATGTCTTTGGGTTTGACTAATGCGCCAGCTGCTTTTGTGGATTTGATGAATCGAGTGTGTTGGCCGATATTGGATAAATCATTGATTGTGTTTATTGATGATATCCTGATTTATTCAAATTGCGAGGAGGAGCATGCTGGTCACATACGAGAGGTGTTAAAGATGTTGAGAATGGAGAAGTTGTATGATAAATTCTCCAAGTGTGCATTCTGGTTATGCGAGGTTCAATTCTTGGGTCATGTAGTGAATCCTAAGGGGATTATGGTGGACCCAGCAAAGGTGGAGGCGGTGATGCAATGGAAGTCACCAAAGACGCCATCCGAGATCCGTAGTTTCTTGGGTTTGGCGGGCTATTACAAAAGATTTATTCAAGACTTCTCTAAGATTGCTTTTCCAGTAACCAAGTTGACTCATAAGGATGTAAAGTTTGTATGGGTCAAGCTCAAGAGAAGGTGTTCGAGGAGTTAAAGGTGAGGTTGACTCAAGCTCTTGTCTTGTAGTTGCCCGATGGAAGCGAAGATTTAGTGGTTTATTTAGATGCTTCCTACTCGGGGTTGGGATGTGTGTTGATGTAGAGAGGAAAGGTTATAGCCTACACATCCTGACAGTTGAAAGTTCATGAGGTTAATTACCCTACCCATGATTTGGAGCTAGTAGCCGTGGTCTTTGCGTTAAAGATATGGAGGTACTACTTATACGGAACGAAGTGCACTATATTCACTGACCATAAGAGCTTGAAGTATTTTTTCGAGCAGAAAGGTTTGAACATGAGGCAAAGGATATGGTTGGAGCTTATAAAGGATTATGATTGCGAGATCCATTACCATCCGAGCAAAGCCAACATGGTGGCGGATGCCCTTAGCCGAAAGGAAAGACCCGAGCCGATTCGGGTAAAGGCATGCTAGTTGATCATGACCTCTGATGTGATGAAGTAGGTCAAGGAGTTTCAAGATAAGGCATTGAAAGAAGATCATCTTAACTCCAAAAGAATGAGAGTCCTGGTTGAGGAATTGGGTGAAAACACACTTGGTGTTAGGACCCGATTTGGGCAAATGTGGATTCCTTGCTATGGGGATCTACGTGTAAGGATTATGGATGAAGCTCATAAGACTCGATATTCTCTTCATCCCGGTGCTATAAAGATGTACCAAGACACGAAGAAAGATTATTAGTGGCCGGGTATGAAGCGTGATGTTGTAGAGTATGTGAGTAAGTGTCATACTTGTTTACAAGTGAAGGCCAAATATCAGAAGCCGTATGGGAAGATCCAACCCTTGGATATACCGGAGTGGAAGTGGGAACATATCAGCATGGACTTTATTATGAAACTACCGCGTACCTCGCGAGGATATGATGCTATATGGGTGATAGTTGATCGTTTGACGAAGAGTGCTCACTTCCTACCGATCCGCGAGACATATTCATCCGAGAGGTTGTGGATCTATTCATTATAGAGATTGTAACTTGTCATGGTGTGCCGGTGTCTATTGTGTCTGATCGTGACTCCCGGTTTACATCTAAATTTTGGAAGAAATTTCATGATGCCATGGGGACAAGGTTACATATTAGCAGGGCTTATCATCCTCAGACGGATGGTCAGTCAGAAAGGACGATTCAGACGCTGGAAGACATGCTTCAGGCATGTGTAATTGATTTTGGAGGAAGTTGGGATGACCACTTACCGTTAGCTGAGTTCTTATATAAGAATAATTATCATGCGAGCATTGTTATGCCCCCTTATGAGATGCTATACGGGAAGAGATGTAGAACACCCGTGTGTTGGGGTGATATCGGTCTTAAAGATTTAGGGAGCGTCAAAGTGGTCGAGGCTACGATGGAGAAACTAGAAAGGATTAGAGCCTTTATGAAAGTAGCTAAAGATAGGAAAAGGTCGTATACTGATAAGAGACGTAGACGGATTGAGTTCCAGGTGGGTGATAGTGTCATGTTGAAGGTCTCACCTTGGAAAGGTATCATTCGTTTCAGAAAGCGGGGCAAGCTAAGCCCGAGATACTAGGGCTTTTCTGAATCATTGATCGAGTAGGAGAGGTGGCCTATAGACTAGAGTTACGAGATGAGTTAAGTGGAATTCACCCGACATTCCATGTATCTCATTTGAGAAAGTGCTTAGCAGACGAGGATATGATTGTACCACTGGAGGATATCGAGGTAGATGAATGACGTGGAGCAACTAGTGGCAATCCTTGATCGTAAAGAGAAGATGTTAATGAATAAAGTGTTCCTCTTGTGCGTGTACAGTGGAAGAACAGGAAGGGATCCGAGTGGAAGCACAGGAAGGGATCTAAGTCTACGTGGAAGACAGAGGAGGAAATGAGACATCATTACCCACGATTGTTTAAGGAATAACAGTTTCAGGGACGAAACCTATATAAGGGGGGGTGAACTTGTAACACCCGGTTAGGTTTGAAAGTCAAAGAAGGAAAAAATAAATCTAAGGAAAAGAAAGCAAAGAAATAGAGCTCAAGTAGAGTGTCCAAAGATGTACAAAAGGACAAAAGTTTAAAAGTTGGTGAATAAAGGCGGTATGGCCGCCCATATGTCGCACACTTAACTCGTCATTGGATTTTAGAGAGAGAAGCTGGAAAACTCTCGGGTATTTTGAAGAACAAGTGCAAAAGTTCGAATTCAAGGTAAGAATTCGTGTGTTTATGATTTTCTTAACTGACTTTATCCTTGGTTGTATGCTTATGTATGTTGTATGTGTTCGGGTGTGTGTTTTGGTGGGTTTCTAGGCGGTTGGACTCAATTGCAAATGGGTTTTTGAAGAAGTCATAACCAAAGGCTGCAAAGGTGAGTTCTAAGACCCCCTTTTTACTTGTTTTTAATTGTTTTGGTGCTGGAAATGCATGTATGAACTTTTAATAAAAGTTGGGTTTATACCCGTATGTATGTATGTGTGTATGTTATGGGTGGGGTTTGATTTGCGCTATATATGTGTTTAATGTTGTTATGATTGTGTTTCTAAGGCTTAGAATATATGATTTAAGCTTAGAACATGATAGGTGATGTTTGGGGACTAAATTATGATGTTTAAGTGTGATATAGTTTACCCATGCACCCAAACAGTAGCTCATGCTCCCAACTAAAAATAACTGCTTAAGTGTCCAATGCGTCCAAAACCTCATGCGCTCGAATCGTACTCATGCACTGAAATTGGCTAAGTATTCATACGGCCAGATTGCTCATGCCCCTAGGCACTCTTGCGCCTGCATAGTGCTCATGCGCCTAGGAATTGCCAAGAAATTGACCAAGTGTTGCTCATGCGCCCCAATAGTGCTGATGGGCCTGAAAGTTTCCCATGCGCCTAAGTGTTCCTCATGTGTCTGAAATGCCATGCCCCTGCATAGTGCCCATGCGCCTGCATAGTGTTCATGCGCCTAATGACTTAGAATATTTTCTGACTTTTTGGGAAAGGTGTATAGTTGGCTTTGAGTTGGGAGGTTCCCGAGGGTTATGTAAGTTGAATTTTTGAAGTCAAAGATGATGTGATAGGAAATGTATGATGATGTATGATTTATGCTTATGCATGATGGTATGTATGATGTATGTTATGTATGTATGATGTGCCTTGTATGGTGATGTTGTATGATCATGTTGGTGTTCCTTATTATGTATAGTTATTTTCCTGTGGCTTTACGTTGAATGTTAATAAATGAAATGAAAAGTATTATGTAACGTAAAGTGGAAGATAATGAAAAAGAGGAACGTAATGAAAGAATGCATGCATTAATGAATGAATGAAAGTAAAAAAGGCTTGCAAGCAAATGTATGGAGGTTCACACCAAATGAAGGGTGTTAGCTCAACTCTGTGAGGGTTAGCTACCCTAGAAAGATGCACACTGGGTCCAATCCTTGTGATTGACCATATGTATAGGATCCTTGCCGCTTGCCCCAGGTACTAGAGCCAGTTTCGTGCATGTTTGGGGTATAGCATATGGCATTGATCCGGAATGAAAGAGAAAAGAAAAGTGGTGAGTGTAGTTCCTTTAGGTATTGGAGTCAGCTTCATGCACAATATTCAAGGTCTATGAAAGACCTCAGGCCCAGAACCAGCTTCGTGCATAATGTTCGATGTATTGTACATGTCATCGAAAGTAATGAACATACGAATGAAAGTAAGAAAGTATGAATGAATGTGAATGAAAGTAATGAAAGTGAATAATAATGACGTACTTAAAGAAAATTAATGAACAAATGATGAAGATAATAGTGATATTATCTATGTGTACGTATTATGTGTGACCACATATGAAAGTAAAGAACGGTTTTAATGAAAGTAATGTATGTTTTATTTTAAAACTAGAACTCACTCAGCACCACTGACTTTTATGTGTTTCCAGTTGGTAGGTAAAGGTTGTTGAGGATGGCTCGGGGCGGCTACTTGGCTCTTTTTGGATGGCATCCATTTTTATAATGCTTTTATGATGTAATGCAACATGTATTTTGTAATGTGTTAACGATGTATTATTTTGCAAAAGCTTTTATAATGAAATGAAAATTTTGTTTTAATGATTCCACTGCAATGTTTTAATGAAGTTAATGTAAATATATTTTTTATGTGCAATGATCGACCAACTATAAGTGTCCCGTGAACAGGGCCTTACAAGGAGTCTACTGCAAATGAAAACTAGGTTATAGTGTTGATGACCACTCATCAGTACAATGATAGGTGATGAGATTAGAGGCTAATATGGGATATGAAATTTCCTTGTTACATAGCTTGGGACCAAAATTTGAAGGTGTTAGTCAAAGTCAAGAGGGATAATAATGATAACAACTAGGAAGATGGATGTTGGAAAAGAGAAAGAAGTCGAATCCGATGGAAATATAATTTTTTTTGATAAATGTCCTAAGCGAGTTTAAAGGTGCTAAAAAATTAGCATCTCAATGTAAATCTTTAACTAATTACATACTAAAGTATGCTTTTTGGTTTTTGTTCATAGTTAGTTTCATTGTGGTGTTTAATTGAGAAAAAAAGTTTAATATTAGGATTATCTAACCGAGTACAATAAGCTAAAAGGTGGATCTTTCATGCATAGGTTACACCAAATTCCTAAAGTTTAAATGTTAATTGATATAGAATGTTTCAAGTAAGAAACCAAATTATACACAAAGATGATAAAAGAATTAGGATTTAGCCTTAGGAATAGAAAAAAAGCCTTTTAAGTTCTATTTTCTAGATCATACCCAATATTACCCAGTAAAAACTAAAAAAAAGTCAATGTGACAACTGATGCTATATATGATGAAAACAAGAAAACAATGAAACATTTTATTTTTCTAGTTTTGTTTTTGATATAATTCGGATTGGATAGGTGATCAAGTGCTCAAACATGGCCAAAGTGTCAAGTATCTTTCTTGGGTAATTCTATAAGGATGTTTTCAAATTATATTAAAATATAGGCTGAAAAATTATATTATTCGAAAAGTAAGAAATCATAAAAGTTGGCCAATGTTAGTATGCCCCGCATAAGTAAAAAATAAAAGTATGGGCCAATGTTTTCCTCATAGTAAAAAACGCATTGATATCAATAATAAACCTTGAAAGAAGGTACCCTCACCCAATTTTGGATTTCATCCCTTTTTTGCCATTTCTATTTGAGAAATCCTACCTTAACCTAAGCCTAATGCAAACTTATAAAGGTCATTTTGATTTGTGTATAATTTAGGTGTATTGTAAGAATATATGATTATATGCATGGGCAAAACTTGAAGGCCTATTAAGCTCAAATAGGTTAATTTAAATTTAAAGTGACATGATTTTGTTTGAATGAATAAAACTGACAAATATGTTTAAATAAACTATGTGAATTTATGACCATTAACTAGAACTAAGAATTAGTTAGAGATTGGAGAATGTATTCTATGACAAAAGGTTTACAAAGTATTTAAAAGCTTTTTTTAGGGACAAGAAAAGAATAAGTGGGGGGATGTGATCAGGTGTTAATATTTTAATGTTTAACTGATCTAAGTGCTTGATTTTACATAATGATTATTATGGAACAAGGTGACTTTGTTTATGTTTTGATTCATATATTTTCAAAGCTAAAAAACATATTTGAGAGTCAAAGGAAACAAAAATAATAAGTTTAGGGACTAGAAGTGCAAATAACAAAAGTTAGTAATAAGGGAAAAAATCAGCCAACCATCGTATGATCTGCCAGGGTGGGCGTATCATATGCTGCCATTGTATCTACCACTATATGTGTGGGTGTATTTGAACTATATTAAGAAGGTTGGGTGTATAAGGCGGCGTATCATATGCCAATTAGGGCGTATGATACGCCGGTGGCAGTTCAACACTAGATTTTGAAGAATTTTGAGTTAATTTAATTATCTAAATTGGTTTTTCAAAAAAGAACTTCATCCAGATAAAATTCATGAACTTTAGGTTATTATTAGTGTTCCAAGGATCCCCAAATCATCTACAAAAATTCTTCAGTTCAAGATCGAACGCATAATGATGACGATGTGTGGCTAGTTCGCTTTGTACTCGCGTTCGGGTGAATCATTCTTGTTAAGAAAGACTATTGGCATGTTTTCATTAGGGTTTTGTGATAAATATTAAATTGTTTAATGCACTTAAATTTAGTTGATTTAAATGGTTTTCCAATAAATAAAGTTTTATGCTTGATTATTAGTTTTCGGTTCCTTGCATCATTAACACATTCAGGAAAGTAGGCAACTTGATATAGGTGAATTGGTAATCTTATGAACGAATGAGTCTTAAAAGATTGTTCTTTGGTTATCACTACAATGAAAATTAAAATATTGAAATTTAGTTTTTACAAATCCTAAGTTAAACAAATCAATTGTTGATCTAGCGGAATTAAAAGCCCGAAAGTGATTATCTTTTATTATTTAGTAATTCATTTCAAAGTTTGTTGCTTTTTTTGCATTAGTATTCTAGAAATCATTCAAAGTTCCTATTTTATTTCCAAAGTTGTGTCTTTAATTTAATCGAGTTTTGTTTATTAAACATTTTTCACAAATTCCTTATGAAGACGACCTTACTTACTCTTATGCAATAAAGGTAGCTTAGACTAATATATTAACTTGTTTCTTATTTAGTCTCGACAATCAGATCAAAATAGGGCCGTTGCATGGGAATTGTCGCGCAAAGTGTTATTTTTTATAAATTTTTAGTTTTATTTTGTTTTGTTTTGTGTGGTGCTAAGCTAGGTGTTTATGTCTTGAAGATTTCTTTCAAGTAGTTAACTCACCATAAATAGAGTTTATCATTCATGTACATGTTGTAGGAGTCCAGTTCATATGCGAAATCACTACCCTAAGTCCTTGCAAAAGTGTGAAGATGCAAGAAAAAAATTATTTTTATTTGATGTTTATTATGAAGACACACCCTCACCTTATCCGTACTATGTGGCATCTTCACCATATTATGAAGAACATTATTAGTCATCAGATAAGTATAACTTTGGGCAAGATTTCTATTGCAACATTTATGAACTAGAGATGGCACAAAACTCAAGTTTCTAAGAGGATTATAATGTCTATCACCAAGAATACTCTAAGGCAACATACGTGAATGTTAATAGGCGTAACCAAGGAGATTAAGATGGATGTCGAACAAACAAAAACTTTCTCAGTGTTATGACCAGAATCAATGCTAGTTTCCATGTAAAAAAATTTCTATAAAAACATTAACCAATTTCAATATATGTATGACTCTAAGGAGTTAGAAAAGATTGCTCGATTTGAGTTGATGTTATCTAAGATCAATTAAAGTTTATCATAACACCAACTTCTAGATAAACATGAGGTACTACCTTAGAATAAAATATGAGGTGCTCTTGATGAAAAACCAGATTAAAGAGTCGGTAGAGGATAAGGTAACTGTAAGGCCCGTTCCTGAGACGCTCACAGCTGGTCAACCTTCACACATAAAACATATATTTAAATTAACTTCAATAAAACATTATAGAAGAAACATTTAAACAAACATTTTATTCTCTCATAATAATCGTTTTTTCAAAGTAATACAATATTCATTGCAAAACATTGTTTGTTCGCATTACAATGCAAAAACATTATACAAAAGAATGCCATCCAAATGAGCCAAGTAGCCGCCCCGTGCCATCCTTAGCAACCATTACCTGTCAACTAGAAACACATAAAAGTCAGCATTGCTGAGTGAGTTCTAGTTTTAAAATAAAATATTCCTTACTTTCTTTCAAACCATACTATACTTTTGTACATGATCATACACCATACGTACACATAGATAATATCATTATTATATTTCCTTACTGTTCATCATTTTCTTTCTTCATCTCTTTCCGGATCAGTGTCATCAGTTAAACACCAAACGTATGCATAAAGCGAGTATTGAGCTGAAGATCATAAATGATTTTCATAACACACATAGCTTGCACCAGCACTGGGGCAAGCGACAAAGATCACAACTGTATACTACACCCCAAACGTATGCACAAAGCGGGTACTGGGCCGAAGATCATAAATGACTTCCATAAAGCACATAGCCTGGCACCAACACCAGGGTGAGTATCCACTATAATCCATGTACTATATAACTGGTCAGTCACAAAGACTAGACCCCTGTGTGTATCCTTATGGGTTAGCTAAACCACACACATTTGAGTGAACGACATTTTAGAGTCATGCACCTTCGAACATTTTTCTTGCAAGCCTTTCTTTTCTTTCACTTTCATTAATATATGCATTCTTTCTTTATGTTCATCTTTTCATTATCTTTTACTTTACGTTACATAATACTTTTCGTTTCATTCATCAACATTCAACATAAAGCCATGAAAAATAAACATACATAACAAGGAACATAAACATAATCATACAAAACATCACTATACATGTCACCATCAATACATGACATAACAATCATCATACATGCCATATCATACCCCATACATCGTCAAAAGTCAACTTACCTCACCCCCGGGAACATCCCACGTCAAAGCCTACATTTCACTTTTTCCCCAAAAATCAGAAAATCAACTAAGTCTTAGGCGCATGAGCACTATGCAGGCGCGTGGGGGAACACTTAGGCGCATGGGGAACTTCCAAGCGCATCGGCACTATTGGGGTGCATGGGCAACACTTAGTCATTCTGCGCCAATTCTAGGCGCATGGGCAGTAAACAGGCGCATGGGTGCCTAGGCGTATGGGCACTATTGGGGCATGTGGACACTTATTCGGCCTTTTCCAGGCGCAAGGCTACTATTTGGGTGCATGGAGTTTTAGGCACATGGGAACACTTAGGCAGTTTTTACCATTGGGTGCATGTGCCACTATTTAGGCTCATGGACAGTCTATGTCACACTTAAACAACATAATTCAGTCCCCAATCATCATCTAACATGTTATAATCTTAATTCATGCATTATAAGCCTTAGAAACACATTAATAACATCATCATAACCATAAACACACCCAACTCAAACCCCACCCGTAATGACATACATATATACAATCGGGTGAAAACCTATTTTTATAAAAATGTTCATACATGTATTTCCAGCACCAAATCAATTTAAAACAAGTAAAAAGGGGGTTCTAGAACTCACCTTTGCAGCTCTTGGGTATGACTTCCTTCAAACCCAAATGCAATTGAGTTCTACCACCTAGAAACCCACCAAAACACTCAACCGAACACACAAACATATATAAGCACGCAACCGAGGCTAAGGCCAGTTAAGAACACTCAAAAACCATGAATTCTTACTTTGAATTTGACCTCTTTTGGTTCTTCTCTCTAAAACCGAGAGTTTTTAGCTTCTACTCTTTTTTTCTCTCTCACTAAAATCCGAATGAAAGGTATGGTTTGACCATTTAGGCGGCCATACCACCTTTATTCACCAATTTTCAAAGTTTTTGTCTTTTTTACATTTTTACTCCTTAGCTTGGGTTAAATTGCTTTTTCTTCACTTTATTCTTTCGTTTTTGCTATGAAAAATAACCGGGTGTTATAGTATTAGAGGAGGTTGTGCCCATACTACTTCCCTTAGTTGTCAAAGAATCAAATACTGATTCCACAAAAGCTGAGGAAATAATGGAAGAACTGGTTGCAAATCATTTGAAGCAAGACATGAAACTTCTTAGACAATTGGAGACTGATGTAATCAATCATTATTCCAACCATTCTTTTATATATATTATTCCAACTTGCAAAGTTAAGGAAAGTGATTTGAGGATTAAGAAAATAAAGATGACATTACATGACATTAGACAAGTTATCATGAAGTGGCTTCCCAACAACTTCTCATTTTATATGCCAATCATTAGGAAGCATATATTGAATTGGCATGTCAATTATAGAACTTTATTGGGAACTTGGTAGGCAAATGTGCACTTTGATCACCTTAGTGGTGAAAGGTACGGTCTACCAAAACCTAAAACTTAGCGTTAACTAGGAGGCAACCCATGAATTTTGTGGGTGTGTTCACTAAAAACCCTCATGAGACTACAACTCGTCCACTTGGGTCTACCGAGTGGTTTAAAAGCTTATTGCATACGTTTGAATGTGAGTTTATTTCTTCTATTAGTTGCTGTGTTTCTTTGTTTCATCTTGTTTTAATAGTTCAATCACATGCATATATACTTAAGTATGGAGAGGCATAAGTCAAGTGTGGGGAATCATAAGTCAGTTGATGAAGACTTTCATTAATAATGTACTTTTTTCACTACTTTGATAATTATGATTCAAACAATTTTTCTTTTATGTTTTTGTTTGTATCGATTGATAATATTTTTGGAATCTTACGTACTAGTTTTTCTTAGAAATGAAGAGTATTGCATTAGTGATGGAAATGAACTTGAGTAAGCTATTTCCTTTGATTATGAACATGAACAATTTTACTACCATAAATTGGGGATAATTTGTCCTAAGTGTGGGGATGGGGAAGTAGAGAACAATTTTGGACACAAATTTAAAATTTTGGATAAATGTCCCAAGCGAGTTTAAAGGTGCTAAAAAGCTAGAATTTTAATATAAATCATTAACTAGTTACCTAATAAAGTATGTTTTTTGGTTTTTGGTCATGCTTAGATTCATTATGGTGTTTAATTAAGAAACAAAACTATAAATTTCAGATTTATCTAACCGATTATTGTAAGCTAGAAGGTGGATCTTTCATGCATAGGTTACATCAAATTCCTAATGTTTAAATGTTAATTCATATGGAATGTTAAGAAAGAAACCAAATTATGCACCAAGATAATAATAGAGTTAGGATTTAGCCTTACGAATTGAAAAAAAACCTTTTAAGTTTTATTTTCTAGATCATACTCAATATTACCCATTAGAAACCAAAAGAAGTCATTCTTTAGTTGTAGCAGTGTTGAGAATAACATCTTTATTATTACCTTAATGTTGAACTACACATTCAAGATTTAAAATACCATTAGATTTAAATGATGAATCATTCTACCACATTACACCTTTGCATGGTGTCTGTCTTAACTTTATGGCGATTCTCTCGATCTTGATAAGTCAGCTAAAGTGCCATTCTTAGTTATTGCCCTAATGAAATCCAACTGCTCATTGCATTGGCGTCCATAGCCAGAGATGCTTGGGACTGGTTAACTTCTTCTTTTGTGAGCAAATCACACTCTAGAATCATCTCTTTTGATAAGTCAGCTAAAGTGCCATTCTTAGTTATTGCTCCAATGAAATCCAACTGCTCATTGCATTGACGTCCATAGCCAGAGATGCTTGGGACTGGTTAACTTCTTCTTTTGTGAGCAAATCACACTCTAGAATCATCTCTTTGAATTCTAAACTTGCAAAGAACCCAAAGGGAACTAGATCTATTACTTAATTTCATAATGAAATGAATTCCATTGCTGATGAGTTGGCTCTTGTTCAAAGTCCCATCAACGGAGAGGATCTTATGGTCCATATTCTCACACAACTCGGTGAAGAATACTGTAACATTGCACTGCACTTAAAGTACACCAAACCCTGGTCTCCTATCGGGAACTCTTTAACAAACTTCTAAACTTTGAATGATCTTTGAAACCAGTCGAACCTATTAACCCCTTTATTGCTACTACATATAAAACCATTAAAAGTAGTTTTGAACCCTTTTATAGTCGTCATCTGACCCATCAACCTAAACTACCTAGCTTTAATCATCTCGGTTAAACTGGATTCAACGGGTCATCAGGTAATCGTACCCATCGGTTTTGTAATTGGTTTTGCAACTTCTACAACATATTCGGTCATGGCACAAGTGATTGTAGGAAGTTTTTTAGGTTTCTAAAAGATAACCACATTTCCTTAAGAAACAACTCCTCCATTCCCATTGCCAATGCTGCCACTTCTTTTTTGGGATCTAAAATGCGAATGATGGATATTGGTGCCTCGCATCATCTTAATTCATGTCCGGCCACACTCACTTTCCTTTTGGAATATGGGGGTCTTGATGAAATCATTTTAGGTGATGGTACAGGTCTCTCTGTATCTCACATTGCTTTAACTAGATTTTCTACTAAAACTAGACCATTATCCATACCTAACACTTTATCTGTTCTTAACATGTCTAAGAATTTAATTTCATTGCTAAACTATATCATACTAATCGAGTTACTGTTGAATTGTTTTCCTGTCACTTTTTTTGTGAAGGATCTCAAGATGGGGACACCTATCATATGGGGGAAAACATCAATGATATTTACTATCTGAACGGTTCCACTCATTTCCACAAGTTAATGCAACTACACTCATATTATCACTCCATTACGATCATCGAATTGGACATCCATGTTTGTATTTTTAAACTTCTTTGTAAAGAGAGACATTGGTCTTAGTTTTAAATCTTTCTCATGTTCTACTTTGCATTTTTAGTCATGTGCTATTAATAAATGTTACAAATAAATATTTGGACCAAAGTCGTTTGTTGCTAGTTAACCTTTACGACTTCTCCATTCAGATATTTGGGGATCGGTAAATAGTCTATTGATGGGTTTAAATATTATGTTGTGTTTGTGGATGTTGGACCAAAAGAACCAATGAGCCAAGATCAGAAAACCTCTAAGTCCCACATGATATCACAACAACTGCTGAAAGCTTCATCAGCAGTTTGACAAGTACTGAAGACTTCAACAGTTGAAGATCAAGTGCTGGAGACTTCAACAGCTGAAGACTAAAGTGCTGAAGTACAACAGCTGAAGAACACAAGTGCTGAAGCTGAACAGCTGAAGAACACAAGTGCTGAAGCTGAACAGTTGAAGAACACAAGTGCTGAAGCTGAAGACCAAAGTACTGAAGTACAACAGTTGAAGAGTCTACAAGTACTGAAGATCAACAACTGATGTACAAAGTCTGAAGACAAAGACTGAAGACATCAGCTGATGATATCTACTGAAGTCATCAGCTGATGAAACGTCTGAAGTTCAAGTCTGAAGATCAAGTACTGAAGTTTCAGTAGTTTGTCACAACAGCTGAAGAGTACTTCTTCAGTAGTTGTGATATCAGTAGTTTTATATTTTTACTTTCAGTAGTTTTGTAAAACGACTGAAGAGATTGTTCTTCAGTCGTTGTAGTTTCAGTAGTTTTATGTTTTTCAGTAGTTATAACAACTGGTAACACTTAGCATTTTTGTAAGGAGATCTCAGCTGTTTTGACATCTTCAGTAGTTGTGTTTCAGTTGGAATAATTCTGTTAGATGTCACTATCAAGTGACATCAGGAGACGTCACATCTCTTATATAAGAGGTGTCGACCTAATTGTAAGTGTGACATTTTGTTACCACGAAAGCGAATATTGAATGAAATATATTTGCAGAATTCTCTCTCTATAACTGTCTTTATTCTTCATTGAATATCGTTTCGTTCTTGTGAATTGGCTAATTCATTGTTCGATTTCCGCTGCTATACTCTCTAATCAATCAAACATAGATCACTGATCCTAACAAGTGGTATCAGAGCTGGTTAATCATTGATCGATCTAACAATTGATCATTGAAACTGCTAATTGATATCTGTGTTTGATTGAATTAGCGTATTCGCAAGAACTGGTTATAGATTATTGAATTTCTGTCGCTTTCGTTCATTGATTTTGAGATCTTCTGGTTCAATTGGTTGTTGCGTTTTGTTCTAAATCTGTTTTAGCTTAATCGAATTTGATTGAATCTGAGATGACAACTCCTTCTAATGATCCTCACAATACCGGTTCCTCAACCAAGCCTCCGATGCTGGTTAGGACCGAGTATAACATATGGCAACGAAGAATGCTTCATCACCTGTCTGTTAACAGTTCAGGTTGTTGGACATCTGTGGTACATGGACCACATAAGCCTATGGTGAACAATCCGGAAACCAATCAAATGGTTCCAAAGAAGAAGGAACAATACTCTGATGAAGATCGGAAACTATTTGAGATTGATGCTAAAGCCCATGGAATTCTGGCCATGGCACTGCCTAATGAAATCTATTCTGGGCTTATGCATCATGAAACTGCTCATGATCTCTGGAATGCCCTGAAGGAACATTCGGTGGCACAGATGAGGTCTTAGCAAACAATAGAGAAATCTTTGCCCAACAATATGAGACATTCTCTCATAGAAAGGGTGAGACACTGACTCAATAGTTTGAGCGTTCTCCTGCTTGATATCTGAGCTGAAAATGGTGAAACAGGAATACACCATAGCCAGATGAACAACAGATTCCTCAGATCACTGCCTAAGAGATGGGACACATACACTATTGTCCTACGCTCCAGTGCAAATCTAAATAGCCTATCTCTCACCCAATTTCATGGGAAACTGCTTACATTTGAAAGAGAGATAGAGCAGAAAAGGAAACTGTCATCTTCAGGAAAGCTCACTGATGACTTTGTACCAGGCAATACTGCCTTGGTTGGTCATGAGTCAGAATATGCTTCATCTGAAATCAATTATGATGAGCATATAGATTTCTCTTCAAATAGTTCTGATCATGCATTTGTTGGTATTGAGAGTCATTCTGGCAGTAATAGTGACAATTTATGCTTCATTATGGATGATCTGAAAGGAATTGCTGATGATGATCTAGAAGAGATGGATATTCTGAGCCAAATGGCATTGATTAATATCAGATCTCAGAAGTTCTATAAGAGAACTGGCAGGAAATTTCTTGGACTCTCTGGCAAAACCAAAGTTGGTTTTGACAAGAGTAAGTTGAGGTGTCACAAATGCCAAAGGCTAGGATACTTTGCAAGAGAGTGTAGATCAACTGGATCTAACTCTTCTGCACCCTTTGTGACTTTTCCTAGTACTAGTCCACAAAACAGAGGGCAACATCCTGCTGGTTCTGGTCATCATTCACATCCTAGATCTCCTGCATACTTTGTTCCCCAGGGTCAATGTCATATCCTATATCCCTGCTATTATATGCTCAACCAAATCCTGTTCAAGCTCCAATTGCACAACGACCACAAGCATTGCCTGAACCACAACCTTCCCAATCTCATCAACATACTCAACCTCAACAACACAGCTTCTTCACCCAAGGAGTTGTTGACTGGAGCAGTTTACCAGATGACTTGTCTGGTCATGAACAATTGTTCTCAGGTGCTGGTCAACATGGTGGTGAAAGTCCCTTTGGAAATCTAGCTTTTATGGCTTTGGATTCTGCTGATACTTCATCCACTAATGCCTCTACATCAAAGGTATCACAGGTATCCTCTGAGGCAAAAGCCAAATTATGTTCTGAACCATGCATAGCAGCATTTGCATCTATTAGAGAAGAAAATGTAGCTTTAATCAACAAGAACATTGAGCTAGAACAACTAATTTCCAAAAGCAAAGCTGAGTTTGAGTCTGTGCTTAATGATAAAAATGATGAGATTGACAAACTGAAATGCCAAATAACTGATGATAAGGCTAGGGAAGAGATACTTCTAGAGAAGTATAAAATCTCAAGAAACCCTTGCAGTTACCCAGGTAGAGTGTGATAGATGGGTACAATCATGCAAAGGTTTTGAAATGCTTCTTAGTAAGCAATCTGCTTCCAACGTGAAGTTTGGCATTGGTTACAATCACACTGCTGCTCCACCTACAGATTTTACTCCAAGAGCAGAGGTAGAATCTGGTGGTGAGAGTAATAACCAATCCATCTCATCATGTGATCTACTTTCTGATACAGCACAATCAGAAGTAGAAGTTAGCATCAAGCCCTCTCAGAACCTATCAGCTGATGTTGATGGTTCAAATGCTGACACTCACATGATCAATGAGTTGATCAACTCAGGAGTTAATTCTGAAAGTCCTGAAAGGACTAGAGAGCAGGATTTAACACCTAAAGTTCAAACTCCAACTACTGTCAGTACTGAAAAGAAAACTGTCAGTAGAAAGAGTTTGAAGACTACTAAGGAGGAAGTCAAGAAAGCAAACAATGCTTCCAAAGCACTGAAGAACAAGTCTTCAGTTGCTTCACCCTCTTTAGTTGATGATCAACCTAAGATGAGAAGAAACCATGTGAAGTATGTGGTTTGTTCAATCATCTTACAGATGATTGCCGGTACAAAGAGGTTCCAAACTCAAACATAAAGAAGAAATTAAAGAGAAAATGGTAAAAATGAAAACTGAGTTTGAGACCACATTTGTATCAGCAACATCAAATCCTGTAACCCTTAAGTCCTCAAAGAAATCCAAAAAGGAAAGGGTTAAACAGGTGACAGCTAAGAGTGCTCAGAAGAAGAAGGTGCAACATGAACTTATCAAACTCCACTGGCAATGTGTCTGATGAGCTGAAAGCTTTATCACAAAATCAGACACAGCTGGTTATGATGGTTCACATCTATTGGGAGGAGTTAACCAATTAGATGCTCCTATGTTGAAACCACAGAAAAGGAGGTCCAAGCCAAAGGATTCCTCTTCTTCACCATCTTCTTCCTCTCAGGCTGTTGTTTCCAATAAACCTGTTAGTTTACCATCTGTTGATGAGACCAGGCCCAAAACCAAAAAGGTTTGGTCTCTAAAACTAACTGATTGTTTATTATTGCAGGGTTCTCCAACATGCCAAAGTAGCATCTGGTATGTAGACAGTGGGGATCTATGCACATGACTGGGAACAGTTCTCTTCTTCATGACTACTCTCAAGGAAGAAGGGCTTTGTTTCTTTCGGCAATGATGCTAGGGGTTACATCATTGGAAATGGCTTTGTCTCCAATGGAGAAATCAAGTTTGATGAGGTTAATCATGTGGAAAATCTCAAGTACAATCTCTTGAGTGTCAGTCAAATGTGTGATAAAGGCCATGTTGCTCTTTTCACTAGTCAGAACTGTAGGAGTCTGTCATCCAAAGTTCTGCATTTGATTGATAAGATGTTGGATGATCACACTCTCCTGAGAGCCAACAGGACAGGAAGAGTGTATGCCTTCGATTTCTCCAAGAAAATAGATCTCAGAGGCAATCCTTCCTATTTTCCAAAGCCTCTTCTCAAGAATCTAAACTGTGGCACAGAAGGCTGGGTCATGTTAATTTCAAAAACATGAATCAGCTTATCCACAATAGTTTAGTCAGAGGCTTACCAATAAAGGAGTTCCACTGTGATGAAACCTACACTGCTTGTTTAAAAGGAAAACAACACAAAGTCTCATTCCATCCTATTGAAGAGCCTAAGTCCACTGCCTGCTTGCAATTACTGCATATGGATCTATTTGGTCCTATGAGAGTGATGAGCATGGCAAAGAAGAAATACTGTCTGGTAATTGTGGATGATTACTCTAGATTTGTATGGACTTTCTTTCTACATTCAAAGGATGAGGTTGCTCAGAAGATTATTCACTTTGTGTTGTATATTGAGAAGCAGTATTCCCTTCCAGTCAAGTGTATTAGGAGTGACAATGGAACTGAATTCAGAAACCATACACTTGATGACTTCTATCTTTCAAAGGGAATCAAAAGGCAGTTTAGCATCCCAAGGACTCCAGAACAAAATGGAGTAGTGGAGAGAAAGAATAGGACCCTAATTGAAGCTGCAAGGTCCATGCTGGCTGATTCTGGTTTGCCACTGACCTTTTGTGCTGAAGCTGTTAACACAGCTTGCTATGTGCAGAATAGAGTCTTACTAAATCAGAGGTTGATGAAGACTCCATATGAAGTTTTCCATCACTTGGCTCCTCTAATTTCATTTTTCAAAGCATTTGGGTGTCCCTGTTTTATTCTCAACACAAAGGATCAACTCCATAAATTTGATCCTAAGGTGGATGCAGGGTATTTTGTTGGTTATTCATCTACTGGCAAGGCATACAGAGTCTTCAACTGCAGAACAAAGATAGTTGAAGAGACTTTGCATGTGAAGTTTAATGAATCACCTTTGGACAAGATTCCACAAAACCCTGTGGAGTGTTTGATTTGGACATACTGCAATATGTTCCTTATCAACCTCCAGCTGTTGCAGATCCTGTGGATAAATCATCTTCTGCAGCATGTCTTCCACCTGGTGGTATTGATGATGATGATGATAATATCAATACTCACCTATTCAAGTTTAGCGACCAACTGCCTGTGTCTGCTAAATTTGATGTTCCTGTAGCTTCAGCAGTTCCATCCACAACAAATGCTGATGAGATCTCTGTTTCCTCTACATCTTTTGAGTTACCATCTAATTCTTGGTTTCAAGAGTCTACATCAACATCTGCTGCTGCTGAAGGTTCTACAAACACTTGCACAGATCTCATTGTTTATCAAGAACTGAAGGATCACCCAATGTCTCAGATTATTGGTGATATCAATGCTGGTGTTTCAACAAGAAGTCAATTGTCTAACTTCTGCTTCTATGCTCTCTTCATCAGTCAGCTAGAGCCAAAGAACTACCATGTTGCTTTGAGAGACAATGGATGGGTTGAAGCTATGCAGCTTGAGCTACTTCAGTTCAAGAAACAGCAAGTGTGGGAACTGGTTCCTCTTCCCCCAGGTAAGTGTGCAATAGGCACTAAATGGGTGTTTAGGAATAAAACTGATGAAAATGGGCTTATTAAGAACAAGGCTAGACTGGTTGTACAGGGGTTCTCACAAGAAGAAGGTATTGACTATGATGAAACCTTTGCCCCTGTAGCCAGACTAGAGGCAATCAGATTGTTTTTAGCCTATGCTGCATTCCACAATCTTAAAGTTTTTCAAATGGATGTCAAAAGTGCATTTTTATATGGTAAAATAAAGGAAGAAGTTTATGTGTGTCAACCACCAGGCTTTGAGTATAATAAACATCCTGAATGGGTGTATAAACTTGATAAGGCTCTTTATGGGTTGAAACAAGCTCCTAGAGCCTGGTATGAGACACTCTCTACTTTTCTTCTTAAGAATAATTTCACTAGAGGCTCCATTGATAAAACTTTGTTTATTAAGAAGGTGGATCAGCATAAGCTACTTGTTCAGATTTATGTTGATGATATTATTTTTGCATCCTCTGATCCCCAGTTGTGTGATGATTTTACAACATTAATGAAAAAGAGGTTTGAAATGAGTGCAATGGGAGAATTACAGTTCTTTCTAGGTTGCAAATTAAACAAAAGGCTGATGGAACCTTTATTCATCAGTCAAAATATACAAAAGATCTTTTGAATAAGTTTGATTTACAAAACTGTAAGCCCTGTTCTACTCCCATGTGCAACACCACACAACTGGATGCTGATCAGAAAGGTAAAGCTGTTGATGAAACACTTTACCAATGTATGATTGGGTCGTGATGTATTTAACAGCTTCTAGACTAGACAGATATGTTTGCTACATGTGTCTGTGCTAGATTTCAGGCTGCTCCTAAAGAGTCTCATTTGATTGCAGTCAAGAGAATCTTTAGATATTTGCAAGGTACACAATCTCTGGGTTTATGGTATTCCACTGGACACTCTTGCAAATTAGTTGCTTTTTCAGATAGTGACTATGCAGGGTGCAAGTTAACTAGAAAGTCAACTTCTGGTGGTTGTCATTCCTAGGCAACTGTTTGATTTCTTGGCAGAGTAAGAAACAAACATCTGTTGCTACATCAACTGCTGAGGCCGAGTACATTGCTGCTGCAAGTTGCACCTCTCAGGTACTCTGGCTTCAGAACCAGCTTCTGGATTATGGCATTACAGAGACTAAGACTCCATTATTAATGGATAGTGCTTCAGCTCTGTGTATTGTCAAAAATCCAGTCCAACACTCTAGGACCAAACATATAGAGATCAGACATCATTTTATTTGGGATTGCTTTGAAAAAGGTCTGATTGATCCTAAGTTTGTGCCTAGTGCTGATGAGCTTGCAGATATTTTTACTAAGCCTTTGGATAGTTCTACTTTCCAAAACCTTGTGTTAAGGCTTGGTATGCTGCAACTAGAATAAGTGACAACTACTGATGATTTCAGTAATAATTATTGGTGATCATTGGTACCCATGTCACAAATAAGTACTGATAGTCCTTTCCCCTTTAGTAGTTTTTAAAACTACTGACGGCTAAATGACTCATAAGTACTGAAGTACTTTATCTGTTCCAAACTACTGATGTAGGTACAACTACTGATGTAGTTACAACTACTGAAATCAGTACAAACAGATAAGTACTGACGTCCTATGAAACACTTGAAAAGAAGATGCAAAGTCTGATGAGTAAGTGTTGAGGACAGTATGAAACAGCTGAAAGGCTATGAATTGACAAAAACTACTGAAGAGAACTTTCTCTTCAGTTGTTTCAACAACTGCTGTTTCATTCTAAACAACTAAAGCAAAACCATGTCTTCAGTAGTTTTATAACTACTGATGACTAATACCAAGTCTTCAGCTGTTTACAACAACTGATGACAAAACCACTGTCTTCAATAGTTTCACAACTACTGATGACAAACACCAAGTCCTCAGTTGTTTCATCATCTGAAGTCAAAACCACGGTCTTCAGTAGTTTTCTAACTACTGGTGCCTAATACCTCGACTTCAGCTGTTTCAACGTCTGAAAGGGTAATACCATGTCAATAGTCTTTTAAAACTACTGATGACTAACACCAAATCCTTCAGTCGTTTTCTAACCCGTACCCTATAAATATCCCTGACCTAATCCTTCAGAGCCTCATCTTCTTCAAACCTAACGTTCCTCTCTAAAACTTCTCTCTTCTAAATGGCGTCCATGCAAATCAAACCGCAACACAACTGTGTAGCTTACCTCACCAAATCGCCATTTTGGGCTAAGTTCGATACTCCTATCGATCTTATGGTCCAGTCACAATACAAAACGGCATTTCTTCTTAATCCAATCATTCATGCCGAATCCCTCAAACAGTTTTGGATGAACGTCACCTTCACCACTGGGGAGAACAACACAGCGTCTCTCCAGTCGGTTGTCAACAACCAAGAAGTGGTCATCACTCCCGATATCCTCCGTCAAACTCTACACCTGGATGATGCTACTTCTCCTGCCGGATATCCAAAGGGCACAACTGATTTATCCTTTGCCCACCATGGATATCAGGGCAACCTTAGTGCCTCCACTATAATGAAGAAACATTTCCATGACGCTGAACGCCTAATTTTTCACATGGTAAATGTCTGTTTGGCTCCTAAGACTTCGTCTTGGGATCAAATGTCTACAAAGTGGCAGCAGGTAATGTATTCTATTCTTGAGCAACAACCTTTAAATTTTTTAGAAATAATATTTTCAGAGCTCAAGGATATGGCTCAAAAACTAACTGCTAACCGTTGGATATTATATCCACGGTTCATAATGGCCATAATTACAAACCAGCTTCAAGCTGAGGGACTTGTTGGCCTGGGAGTCCCTGCTATGGCTGTTTTGCCTGAAGTATACTCCCGGCACAACTCTGACCACTCACTCAAACTGGCTGCCAAGCTGCAAAACCCACGCAGCTGGAACCACAGCCACCACCACTCCAAATCAAAAGTCCCCACCAAACCCACCAAAAAGAAACCCAAAACGGCTACTCAGGGAAATGAGTCCCCTGAGGATGCCCCTGCAACACAAACGCAGGATATATCCACTGGTTATAACCCCCTAGTGGATATCAGGACTCTCCCAGCCATAGCCGCTCAGGATTCCTCTTAACAGGAGCCTGCAGCAACCACACAAGGGGTACCCACACATCTGGGATCTTCCTCACTTGAGGAGATTGCCATTGAAGAGCACCTTCCTCCCCAGGTGCACACTGCTTCTATCCCTTCACCCCATGCAACCGCCCCCCAAAGCCCTACATTGCTTGTTGCACAAGTGCTGACTCAATTGCACTCCTCACCCCCTCCCCAGATACCAATTACTACTGGGAACACCTCTACCATTAAGGGGGAGGACCAAAGTGCAACTGAGAACCCATAGCATAGGGGTTTACAACTTCTATCTCCTGGTGTAGATAGGGAGATTAGAATATCTAGTGAGGCTGCCACCTCTTCTGCATCAGCACATGATCAGAATGAGGCTGGTAACATTGCTAAGACCTCACTAGAGGCAACAGCTGATGATGGACATAGTCCTGAGGCTGGAAGTCCCCAGTTCCAAGACAAAGGGGCACATGCTACAACTGGTCTACCCAGTGCATGTACATCCTGCTCCAAGCAGGAGGTCAGGTGATTCAACTTCTGCTGATGATGACCTGGGCTTTTTCTACGATGTTCTTGCCCAGAACACAATCCTTGAGGAGGAAGTCAGTAGGCTGCAAAACCTACTTGACCAACTCTCTCAAGGAGAAAGACCATCTGCCTCCACCAACCCACAGATGGCACCTTCAGTTGAAGGTTTCCCAAACATTGAGCCACTCCCAACAACTAAGCCACCTGCCTCTGCTTCTGGCACTATTTCTCAGGACCAGAACCCTCCTGAGCAAATAGTGCTGTCCTTCAAAATTCCCTCCCTCTCATCACACCCATAATCACTGACATTGTGACTAAAGCCATTGATGAGAGGATTTCCTCAACTTTACAACCATTGATTGATGCTGCTGTGCAAAAGACACTTTCTGCGGTACAAACCCCTACCACCAATGCATCCAAAAAGGGGGAGAGTACTGCAGTGAAAGAAAAGAAGAGGAAAAGAACAGAGGATGAGAAGGCCCAAGAGCAAGCCCAGGAGTTGGAAAAAGAAAAGCAACAACTGATCACCTATAAACGAAAGAAAAGTGCTGATGATCAACCTACTGCTGAAGAAAAATCCTTGGAAGAGCTGGTAAAAGATGCTGATGATACACACAGCCGATCCATGGATAAAATTATTGAGCAACTCTTCAAGCAAGGTTTTGATACAGCCACATTAGATAGTGAAATCAGGAAGTTGGAAGTGGAGGAGATTCAAACCTGATGGGCTGGGTGTGATGCACTTGAAAAGGAGAGATTGGAGATCATGATCCGTTTCATTGCCAAATACTTAGGAAGATCTTTGATGGAGATTCGTGCGTGGACCAGAGACAGTATTCTGGCTATAGCCACCAGAATCTGTCTGTCTGAGCAATTCCACAAGGGGATTATCATTGAAGCCCTTGATGAGGCTGGGGATGGAAAAAGGTTTGAAATGGCAAAACTTACAAAGGCTAAACTCACAACCAAAATGCTGGAACAACCTTCCCTTCCACCCACTCAAAAACAGCCTACCCCTCAAATCTCCAAAGCAATCTCAAAGCCCAAATCCAAACAACCACAACCTCAACCCATAAAACCAACTCCCTTACCATCTAAACCAACAGCCGATGATGTACCCAAGAAGAAGAAGAGAAGGGTGTTGAGGCTAGAAGAAGAAGAAGAGGATGATGTGGAAGAAGATAGGATGCCTCTGTCTGCAGTCCTAACATTGGTGAAAGCCAAACCTATGCCCATCACTCCCACCTCACAGATGGATGTTGTGAGAGTAAAGATTGAAGAAGAGGAGCAGCAAAAGCTTCATGATGATGAAATGCTGAAAAGCATTGACAAAACTTATGCTGCTTCGTCATCAATTATCAGCATGAAGAAAGAAGCTCTGAGATTGTACACTCTCGCCAACACATTTCAATATCAGAAGGAAAGGGTGAGAGTATGGCCTGATCCGAGGGTGGCTCACAGGATTGTAAAGAAAGACATTCCTTCGAGATACAAGGGTCAAGTCAAGAGGATCGTAGATGAAGAGATCACAGTGGCCCTTGTAGTATCACCCTGGGAGATTGTCGAAGATTTCAAGAAGGCCTACGAGACTAAACACCCACCCCAGAAGATGCTAGAGAATAGAATTATTAAAAAGGGGTTAGTCTACAAGAGGCTTGAGAACTTCAAACAAAATGAGCTCAGTCTGTTACTCGAAGGGAATCACCCAGATGAGTTTGCATACAGACAAATTACAACAGTTGAGCTCAAAAATGGCAAACAGGCCAAGTACATCTCAGAGCTGTATGGGCGAGAAGGATTGTTTGATGGTGAAGCCGAGCACCTGACCATGGAAGAACAAATCATGTTTCTCAGAGCCTACACCAGAGAGTCCTACAGGCTCATACACGGGAAGTAGATCTCATGAATGGGATAACAACTCTGTGTCCAGTTCCCCAAAACAGAGTTCCATTCATATCTTGCCAAACAAATATCTGAGATTTCTTCCCAGGCCAGAGCTTATATGGGTCATCTTCTCTACTGATCAAGAAGGAAAAGACCAATCTTTTTGCCAACAATAAGTGGGATAATAAATAAATTAGAGGTTTTGGCTGCATTGGTTCAGGGGGAGTTTGTTGGACCAAAAGAACCAATTAGCCAAGATCAGAAAACCTCTAAGTCCCACATGATATCACAACAACTATGAAAGCTTCATCAGCAGTTTGACAAGTACTGAAGACTTCAACAGCTGAAGATCAAGTGCTGGAGACTTCAACAGCTGAAGACTAAAGTGCTGAAGTACAACAGTGAAGAACACAAGTGCTGAAGCTGAACAGCTAAAGAAACAAAGTGCTGAAGTGAACAGCTGAAGAACACAAGTGCTGAAGCTGAAGACCAAGTACTGAAGTACAACAGCTGAAGAGTCTACAAGTACTGAAGATCAACAACTGATGTACAAAGCCTGAAGACAAAGACTGAAGATATCAGCTGATGATATCTACTGAAGTCATCCGCTGATGAAATGTCTGAAGTTCAAGTCTGAAGATCAAGTACTGAAGTTTCAGTAGTTTGTCACAACAGCTGAAGAGTACTTCTTCAGTAGTTGTGATATCAGTAGTTTTATATTTTTACTTTCAGTAGTATTGTAAAACGACTGAAGAGCTTGTTCTTCAGTCGTTGTAGTTTCAGTAGTTTTATGTTTTTCAGTAGTTATAACAACTGATAACACTTAGTATTTTTGTAAGGAGATGTCAGCTGTTTTGACATCTTCAGTAGTTGTGTTTCAGTTGGAATAATTCTGTTAGATGTCACTATCAAGTGACATCAGCAAACGTCACATCTCTTATATAAGAGGTGTCGACCTAATTGTAAGTGTGACATTTTGTTACCACGAAAGCGAATATTGAATGAAATATATTTGCAGAATTCTCTCCCTATAACCGTCTTTATTCTTCATTGAATATCGTTTCGTTCTTGTGAATGGCTAATTCATTGTTCGATTTCCGCTGCTATACTCTCTAATCAATCAAACATAGATCACTGATCCTAACAGTGGACTACTACTCTAAATATGTGTGGCTTTATCCTTTCCAATGCAAATCTAATGTGTCCATTTTTCCTTAATTTAAATTACTTCTGCCAAAGTTTTTTTCAAACCCAAATTATATCCATATCACTGACAATGGTGGTGAATGCGTTGGTCTTTTACCTTTCTTGCAATCCATAGGGATCTCCCATCACACTTCTCATCTGCATACCCTTGATCAGAATGGTATTGCTGAGTGTCATCACCGTCACATGGTAAAAACCAGACTTACCTTGTTACACTATGCTGATATACCATTATTTTCGTCTCCTGCGTTCAAGATGGTGGTCTATCTCATTAATATCATTCCTACACCCATTCTTCAATCTAAATCGCCATATCAAATCCTTTATGGTGCGATAACCAACTATAAAAAAACTAAAAACCTTTGGATATATATGCTAACCCTGGCTCAAACCGTAAGCCGCCACCAAACTGAAACCCTACTCTCAGTTATGCATTTGTTAGGCTACTCAACGTCCAAGTCAAATGTTTAGACGTCTTTATTAATCTAGACATGTAGCGTTTGTTGAGGATATCTTCACCTATAAAGAACACTCTTCAAAATCTTATCTTTTTCCCACTACAAATGATTTTTTCTTACCTTGAATGCTCTATTACCACCCCTTCAAATGTCACTTACCATTTCCTTAACCTCAACTCTGTAACACCTTAGCATATTCTTACACCTTCTTATGTAGCACCTTTGCATAAACTTACATCTTCCCATGCAAGCTCTTTACCCCTCACAACTTCCTCATCGCATGAACAAACCAATCTACTTTCCACCTCAATTTATACGTTAGCTACTTTTGATCATTTAGCCTACACCCTATGTTCGTACTCACCTAACTTATCTACTGCTTCATCATCAATAAATTTCACTATCCCATCACATCACTCAACCTCCGTTGCAACCCCCTCTCCCTCGTCCACACTATCGCCCTGCTGTCTAGAAGTAGAAAAACTAATCGCAAATATTACAACTCAAATCTTCTTAACACCACCATGGTTTATCCCACTCGTCAATATCTTAAAACTAAAACCTATCTTCAAGCTTCTAAAGACCCGCTTTGGCGTAAGACTATAGTTTACGAGTACAACGTCATACTACGAAATCGAACATGGGAACTTGTTGCTCCATCTTCTTGACAATTTATTGGTTGCAAGTGGGTTTTCAAAATCAAATGTCATCTTGATGGTAGTGTCAATAAGTATAAGGCGTGACTTGTTGCGAAAGGTTTCTTACAAGAACACGACAAGGATAATTTTGACACATTTAGTACGATTACCAAACATGTTACTACACATACAGTGCTTGCTATTGCATTATCTTTGGGTTGGTATTTACATCAATTGGATATCAAAAATTTGTTTTGCATGGACACTTGCAAGTACATGGTAAAACCTCCTCGTAATGTCCATCAACAATTTCCAAACCATATTTCCAAGCTTTGTCAGTCATTGTAAGGCCTTAAACAGACGCAATGAGCATGGTATATGGCTCTTAATTTCTTTTTAGTTGATTTTAGATTTACCAAATCCCATGTGAATGCCTCGCTTTTTATTTATAACCGCAATGGAATTATTATGCAACTTTTTAGTTTATCTTGACATTTTTTAACAAGCCACAACAAGTTCATGAATGCCTTCGTTCACAGCCTTACATCTTGTTTTTTGGTATGACTTTAGAACCCTAATTGTTTTTCGGGTGTGGAGCTCATACCCACTACACATGGTTTATTTTTATCTCAACACAATCATATTCTTAATCTCTTGACTTTGCATTGTATGGATGGGGAAAAATGTCACACCCCAACCTTGACGATGGAATCGTTGATATGTGAAGGTTAAGATTGTTCACAACCATATAACGCTATCTTTAAATGTAAATATATTATCATAAGTTTCATATTGCAAATACAACCATATGTCCTAACATGAATTAAGTCAAAACATAAAACAAAAATAATCCAAAGCTCTTTATTTATTATTCTAGGTCTAAATCCTAGATTTAGGCAAACTTCAAATGTTGACTTCAAACTTAGGCATTTCCTGAAATATATTAAAAAAATAAGAGGTCAACTATGAAGTTGGTGAGTTTCCAAGAGTTTTATATATAATACATCAAAGGTTACAAGTAGCAATTCATGTCATAGGTTATGAGTTAGCAAGTTTATAGAACACATATAGTTACAATCAAACCCCGACTTAATTACAAGTTTATATGATTGGCTAAGTGTACTCGTTTCCATGATGAACAAATCAAACCTCATCAGGAGCCAGCCATACATCGGCTTTAGCACCAAATAGGCTTGTCAGGCCCAAAGATCTAAGACGTCGCTATGCTAGCAATAGTTAATGATTGTAAACAAAATATGTATCTCATATAAGACTTATAATAACACAACTAACCATGACAAATAAAAGTATGTATTGCAAGTGCTTTGCAAGATTTAAACATTTACAAGTGTATGTGGATAAGGTTAACATATTTCACCCCAAAACGATGTGAAATAATGTAAAAAGATGCAAGAAAACTCACATGAGAAACAAGTATAAGAATGACGATTAATAAGAATAATAAGCAACATTCCAACGTAAACCTTCACGATATACCTAAGAATATATATATTTACAAGATTTAAGTTTAGTTATAATAAGTTTAACGTTTTAACGAGAACCAGAGTTTCAACTTGGTATTTGGTGCTTTGTCTAATAGTTTAACATTGGAAAAATATATTTATATCTTATATAAGGGTATGAAAGAGAAAACATTTATAACAATTTGTATGATTTTTATATAAAGTTTAAATAAAGTTTTATAACTAAAAGCACAATTTATTCAATAATTTTAAGGTAATGTTTGAAATAATAATTTTTGTGATTTAAACTATTATTTAAAGTCTATTTTTTATAAAAATAAGCTAACTATGACATTAACATATTTAATAAAAAATATGAAGGTATTTTTAATAAAAAAATTACAGAAAAATAATTAAGTGATTTTAAAATAAACACCGTTTATAAAATGATTTTTTTTATAATTTTAGAAAATTTTAATATTTAATTTGATGGCCAAAAAGGACAAAAAAATACATGAGGTTCCTCAAATTCGAACCGGGGACATCCTGTTTAGCGGTCATGTGTTTTACCAGTGAACCAAAGGCCTCAGCCGTGATATGAATAAGTTTTTAATTATTAAAAACAAGCCTTAAACAATTCCCTAATTTGCCAACAACCCTAGTTTCGATTGATTTCAAATTGAAACTCCAATCGATCTTGTTAATAAAATTATGGTTAGGGCTTTTATTCCTCGACTAAAATCGAGTATGTATATATGTTTAATTACCTGAGTGGAAGACTAGTTTGATACGAACAGATGAAGAACAGGTCGTGACTACAACAGGATCCGATTGGTATGCAAACGATGATGGAAAGTGAATTGGATTCGTGTGAAGCTCTAGTAGATAGCCAGGAATCGAGGCCTTCTATCAATTTCAACGTTTTAGTTCATTATTTCACGAACCAATTGAAACGGTTTGAATCGATTTCACGAACCATTGAAACGGTTTTAGTTCATTATTTCAACGTTTTGGTGAGCTTTGGGGGCGGCCGGAGCTCCTGCCGGAAATACGGGGTGAGGGGAGGTTGGTTTGGGTTTCTTTTAATAAATTACCCAAATAGCCCTGTAGTTTAGAGTTCGTTATTTTATATTAGAAACTTTAAATTCAAGTTTCAAAAATTACATAAATACCCCCTGAACTTAATTTAAGTTTAAATTTTAACAAATTTATTAATTTCTAAGTTTTTGTAATAATAATAATAATAATAATAATAATAATAATAATAATTATTATTATTATTATTATTAATATTATAGTTATTATTATTATTCATTATTATTATTATTGACATTATTATTAGTATTATTATTATAATAATTATCTTTGTTATTATTATTACAATTATTATTATTGTTCAATTTAATAGCTAGGTATTAACTTTTATATTAAAAGTTAAAAACAAACTAAGAATTAAACATAAGTAACCCATACGTTTCATAAATGTCAACAATGGTCCTTACAAGAATTTAACGACATTAACTTTTAATCAACGGAAAAATGCGAGATGTTACAAAAAATCAGTTCAAACTTCACTGTGTTCTTCTCAAGTTCTGATTCTAGACGATGGTACTCCAAAAGTAGACCCGACACCTTATCACAAACTTATAGGCTCTTTTCAATATCTTGCATTCACACGACCGGATATTTTCTTTGCTGACAAGTTATCACAGTTCATGCATCAACTACTCAAACACGTTGACAAGCTCTCAAGCGTTTGCTTTGTTATCTCAAATGAATAGTTTATCATGGCTTGTTTTAACAGTGAACTCTCCTATAGAGCTTATTGCCTTTTTTGACTCTGACTGGGGAGGTTTCTCCATAGTCGGTCGGTTACTAACGCCTACATTGTTTATCTTGGTAGCAGTATCATCTTTGGAAAATCTACACGCTAGAGGGCGTCTCAAGATTCTACACCAAAGCATAATATAAAGCGCTTGCAAATGCCACCGGAAAACTATTTGTGTGCTAATCCCGTGTATTGCTAGTGTATTGAAACATGTTGCTTTAGATTATCATTTTGTTCGCGAGAACGTTACGGTTGACACTTTTCAAGTTCATCACATCAATTCTACATATCAATTAGCAGGCAGTCATACTAAACCTCTCTCTCGAGCTCCATTTTCAAAACTATGGTCCAAAATTGACATTTCCGATGAAATCTCCATCTTGCAGAGGCGTATTAATACCAATGAAACAACATCAATTCCCATCACTTAGTTCAATATAATAAGCACGATATTCTAGATTAATTGCCCAGTCTAAGGTGGTTGTATTTTTCATATATATAGTCCATTATTGTTTCCTGTAATTATGCATCACTATATATACTAGATGTCTTTTACTAATAACATCATGTTTTTCCCAATCACCCATTACACATACTTCTTTGGTAAAAAACAATATCAATATGGTAAGATTGTCATGATATATCATGAATTATTGGATGTGATTTTTCAAAGTCTAGAAAGTAAAAATTATTTACTAGTTGACTCCTAAATAGTTACCTATCAAAGAGTACTGTATTTGTAGTATAAATACTACCTTCATGGCAATGAGAAAGATGCACCATCTTGAACATAATTCAAGAGTTATACATTTCTTCTCATCTCTTTCTACAATTCTCTTTAAACTCTTGAAGTTAGTTTTATAATCTTGTTATAGTGATAAGATAATTATAACACGTTATCAGCATGAAAACTTTTACACTTTCATCAAGAAGATCAATAAAACGCAAAGTCATCCATCAAGCAAGGTAAACACTTGATTAGTGATAATCTATAATATATTATATGGAGAAGATAAATAAAATAAATACAATAAACATGAAGAAGATCTTATTATGGACTATGGGACTACTAACAAACTAACTTTTATTTATGCATCTAACTTTTGATTATGCAACTAACATTTTCTTTTATGTCTACTAACTTTTACTTATTCATTTAACTTATTATTTATGCATCTAACTTTTAATTATGCAACCAACATTTATTCTTTAATTATACAACTAACATTTCTATTTATGTCAACTAACTTTTATGCAACTAACATTTTAAATTATGTTTATTGACGTTTATTTGTACTAACATTTTATGCTTATCTTAACTTTCTTATTCTCTCTTGCTTTTATATATACACACATATGACGTGTATATAGCCGTTATAATTGATTATATAACCATTGTAAACAATTAAATATCCATTGTAAACAGTTATAATTTAAACTATAAATTGACCACCATCAAATCTATTTTGTTACTATAAACATATTACTTCTTTTCTCAAGTTTATCCGAAGCAATTTTTCAAAGATGATCCATCCAGTTTTGATGTTGGCTACTATAATGATCATTTTAAATCTTATCCTCATTGCTAAACTCCCACCTGAAGAATTTAAACTTTTCTTATTGTTAGGATCAGTGATCTACGTTTGATTGATTAGAGAGTATTGCAGCGGAAAACGAACAATGAATTAGCCAATTCACAAGAATACAGTTGATATTCAAAGTAAGAGCAAACGGTTATAGAAAGAATTCTGCAAATCAAATATTTCATTCAATACGCGCTTTCGTGGTGGCAAAATGTCACACATACAATCAGGTCAATCATCCCTTATATAAGATATGTCGTGGTGGAACATTCCTTATATAGGAGATGTGACGTCTGCTGATGTCATTTGATAGTGACATCTAACAGAATTATTCAGACTACTAAAAGTTAACACAACTACTGAAGATGTAAAAACAGCTGACATCTTCTTACAAAAATATTAAGTGTTAACTATCACTACAACTACTGAAAAGAAACTACTGAAACTACAACGACTGAAGAACATGCTCTTCAGTCGTTTTACAAATACTAAAACATAAAAGAAAACTACTAAAAGTAAATCATCACAACAACTGAAGAATGCTTCTTCAACTGTTGTAACAAACTCTGAAGGCTTCAGTACTGTACTTGAACTTCAGCTGTTGTCATCAGCTGATGTCTTCAGTCTTTGTACTTCAGCCGTTGATCTTCAATACATTAGTCTTCAGCTGTTGATCTTCAGACTTTGGTCTTCAGCTGTTGAAGTCTTCAGTACTTTAGTCTTCAGCTGTTGAAGTCTTCAGTACTTTAGTCTTCAGCTGTTGCTCTTCAGACTTTGTCAAACAGCTGATCAAGTCTTCAGCAGTTGTTGTGATGTCTGTGGGACTTAGAGGTTTTTCTGATCAGGCTCATTGGTTCTTTTGGTCCAACAAACTCTCCCTGAACCAATGCAGCCAAAACCTCTAAACTTATTGAAGATGTCCCACTTATTATGGCAGAAAGATTTGGTCCTTTTGTCTTCTAGATCAACTCAGAAGTGACCCATGTAAGCACAGGCTTGGGAAGAAGTCTCAGTGATCTGTTTGGCAAAGGATGAATGGGAACTCTGTCTTGGGGAACAGGACACAGAGCTGTTACCCCATCCATGAGATCTACTTCCCAACAATGAGTCTGTATGACTCCCTTGTATAGGCCTCAAGGAAGGTTATCTGTTCCTCCATGGTAAGCTCTTCAGTTCCTTCTTCAAAAAGTGATTTTGGCCCATAATATTCAGATAGGTATTTGACCTGTTTCCCATTTTTGAGTTCCACAGTTGTTATTACTCTATAAGCAAATTCATCTGGGTGATTACCCTCTAAGAACAACTGGAGCTCATTCTTTCTAACTTCCTCAAGCCTCTTATATACAAACCCCTTTTCACATTTTATTCTCCAGCATTTTTATGGGGTCAGGGTAGCTTTATAGGCTTTCTTGAAGTCATCTAGGATTTCCCAGGGTGATACTACAAAGACCAGTGAGATCACTTCATCTACAATCTTCTTCACTTGGCCAATGTATCTCTGTGGATTGTTTTTCTTTTGAATCCTATGAGACACCCTGGGATCAGGCCAAATCCTCACTCTCTCCTTTTGATATTGAAATGTATGTTTAAGAGTGTATAACCTGAGAGCGTGCTTCTTCATGTTGATGATTGAAGATGTGGCAGCATATGCTTTATCAACTCTTCTCAACAATTCCTCATCATGTTGTTTGTGAAGCTCTTCTTCTTCTAGCTTCACTTTCACAATTTGTCTTTGAGTTTCAGGAGTAATGTTGGAGAGTGACATTTGGCCTTAGGCACTGTATAACAGCTGAGATTGGCAGCCTATCTTCATCTTCATCATTATCTTCTCTTCCTCTTCTAGCCTCAGTACCCTCTCTCCTCTTCTGGGGTACATCATTGGCTATTGGTTTTGAGGGTAAGGGAATTGGTTTGGTGGGTTGTGGTTGTGGTGGTTTTTGGGGTAAAGGGATTGTTTTCGTGGGTTTTGGTGTGGGAATTTTGACAGGCTGTTCTAGCATTTTGGATGTGAGTTCGGCTTTAGATTGCTTGACTAGTTCAGTCCTGCTCCCAGCACCAGCTTCATTTAAGGCTTCAATAACCAATCCTTTGGTGTATACTTCAGACGGACAGATCTTGGTGGTTATTTCCAAGATGCTGTCCTGGAACATGCCTTGATTTCAATCAATGATCTACCAAGATACTTCGCTATGAACCTGATCATGATTTTTAGCCTTTCCCTTTCCAACACATCATAACTTGCCCATCTAGCTTGGATTTCTTCAATCTCCATTCTTCTGATTTATGAGTCAAGTTTTTCAATGTCGTGACCTTTCCTAAACAACTGATCAATGATGTTATCCATTGATCGGCTGTGTTCGGCATCAGCCTCCTTCACCATTGTCTCCAAGTCAGTCTCCTTTTCATTTTTCCTTTTCTTGTATGTGACATGAAAGTCTTTAGTACTTTCAGTCACTTTCTCCATGTCAGCTTCCTTCACCTTCTCCTTCTCAGTTTCTTTCCTATCTGCAATCCTCTCTTTTTGCTTTCACTGACTGAATCTCCCCTTTTTGGTTGCATTGGTTGCAAGGGTTTGATTGTCAGAAAGCCTTTTGCTCGCAGCATCCTCTATCAAGGGTTGTATAACTGAGGGAGCCTCTTATCAAGGGTTTTAAGCACTATATCAGTGATAGTTGATGTGATGAGAGGTAAGGAATGTTGAAAGATAGCAGCCATTTGCTCAGGGGGGTTCTGTCCCTGAGAAATAGTGCCAGAAGCAGAGGCAGGTGGCTGAGTGTTTTGGAGTGGCTCTGTGTATGGGAGACCTTCAGAGGGAGGTGCCATCTGTGGTTTTGAGGGGAAGATGGTCTTTGATCCTAAGAAATTTTGGCAAGCAGCTTTGAGTCTGCTCACCTCATCCTCAAGGATGGTGTTTGGGCTAAAACATCATAAAAGAAGCCCAGGTCATCATCAGTGTTTACTGAATTGTTAGGAACTGGTATTGAACGAAATACCTGGAGATTAGCGTGTAAACCAGATCAAATAGTGCGGAATCCTATTTGATTGGTGATCCAATCAGTAAGAACACACGAAGAATCAATCAAGAATTGAAACTAACGTTAGAAATCAATTGGGAATCGATCTAATGTGTTCTATGAACTTGGAGAACGAATTGGGAGGCTTCTGGACGGCTAGGGTACGTCTGGAACCGTAATTTCTCGAGAGTCCCCATTTTTCATGAATTGGGTTGCATTTATAGGTTGGTATTATTCAATCGTGCGACTGAACCATTAGTATGTCGTGCGATTGAACCATGCGGTTGATTCATCCGCACGACTGAGTGTTCAGTCGTGCGACTGAGCCAATCTTATGTGTCAATCATACGACTAATCCAGTCACCCGGTTCAGTCGTGCGACTGAGTCATTCGTATGAAGTTGTTCATGCTTATGGTCCTTCGTATGGGCCATTCGCATGAGAACTTCATTATGTTAAGTTTGAATGTATTAATTAGTAAACATTATATGTAAACATTCAACCAATCACTAACCTAATTAATCAATTTTATATCAACTCATTAATGAAATATTAATCATTACAAATCACAATCAACCAATATCATTTCATTCATCATATCAAATTACACCAGAATTAGATAAACAAGATCTATTACATTTCATATCATGATCTAGGACACATACATGTATCAACAAACTCCCCTTGGACCTAGATCTCTCTAATCTTTTGTTTTCTGCATAACCTCTTTGTATTTCTTGTACTTCTCCTCTTTTGTGACTCCGTGTGAATCTCAAACGCGAAGCAAGTCGTATAACTTTCTGGAACTGGAGGGCTTGTACAATATCTTGCGTATCATAGAATAGTGGCCACTTGTATAGCGTATATACATCACTTTCCGACAAGTTTGTAAGCCACATCGGGTCGAATACCCTGATAGTATCCATTTGTCCCTCTTTGCTTAAGATTATGACCGCTTCAGCTGTTCTCCAATCATAGTACCACCACTTAAAATGTGGAGTGAAATCCTGTGGCATTTCCCTGAGTGGGATTCTCGATATTGTGCGCGGAGGATTCCACTTCAACACTATCTTAGGCTTGCCAATAATGACATCAACCTCAGACCTTCTGATATACCTACTAGGCTGTTGGGGTCTGAAGTTAACCCATCTAGTGTGGTACTCCTTCTTCAGAGCAGCCTCAAACTAGCCTGACATCTTCCTCGGGTCAGCATACAAAAGCTTTAGTTTGGCCAGCTGGTTGAGCTCAAAACCTGGTAGAGTCTTTAGATCATGTGGGAATCTGAAGTACTCTATGCCCTGTTCTCTCTTAACTGCATACACATTGAGATTTTCAAAGTACGCCCATGCTATGATCCTTCCTGACACCTTGTGATGTTTCTTGACTCTATAGAGTTTGGTGTAGGAATCCTTCTTTGGTGTAGTACGTTGGGCTCTAACTTCTTCAAAACATGCAGCCCATTCAGCCTTTCGAATGTCAACATCATCATTTGAGGCTGGGCTGTGTCTTCTGCTTTCTCTGTTTCTTGCTCCATATTGTTCAACACCTCAATAGTATCGCTGACAAGGGATTCACCCAGATTGGGGACAACATTACCCTCATTGTCAGTGTACTGAGGGTACTCCTCGGCAGTGACATCTTCGATCTCTACATCATCAACATCGTTGAGCTCTTCGTCACTAGTCGAATCGCATGTCGGGGCATCTTTTACTATTTCATCTGGATTTAGCTCGAAAAGCTCTGCGAGTTGCTCATTTGATAGGTCATGAATTATTTCCCCTTCTTCAGGGGTATAATTCACTGACCTCCTGACAATCCCTTGCAGATCAAGAATCATTGTTAGCTGAGACTTGACCTGCTGAATGGGAGCAACATCAAACTCATCTCTTTGGTAATTTTGATCTGTTTGATTTAAACATTCCACACATAAATCATTAGTAATTAATCAAACAGAAAGGCATTAAAGTAATATAAACATTAAATACATTGTGTTCAATTACATGATTCAAATACAAAAGAAGATAAATACATAAACATCTAATCTTTACTTTTTTCTTGTATCATGGTTTCATCACTTGGAGGGGCAGAGGTAGAAGCTGATTGATCTTGTCTGTTCTTTGTCCTTTTCTCTTGACCTGTAGCAGTGGCTGATGCAGGTGCATCCCCTCCTTCTGCTTCTTCATCATCCTCAGTATCACTCTCATCATCCTCATCATTATCTTCATCATCTTCATCTCTGTCTCCTTCCCTGATCTTCAATGGCTCCTCTTTAGATCCTTTTAGTTTAAACAGGATAATCTTCCTTGCCATCTCCAGCTCCTCTATTTGCTTGCTTGATGTGACACTTTGAGCTTGGAGTTGGTCCATCTTGGTGTTCTGAGCAGCCAACTGCTGGGCCTGCTCCTCAATTACTCGAGCCTGCTCTGCAATTTTGTGAGATTGTGCAGCAGTCAGGTTAAGCTGGCGGATCTGAGCTGTCTTTTCGTCATCAGCCGCCAGTAAGCGCATCACCATTCTGTTAAGCGCTGACAACTATTCCTCTACCCCGATTGGAGGTAGAAGAGATCTATAAGTGTGTGAGGGATGGGCTGAGGGTATTGATTGGTGTGACGTGGTGGTGGTGGCTGTAGTGAAGATAGGTCTGTATAGTGGTGGAGGTGATGAGGGAGTAAAGGATGTGGTGGTGGAGGGAAACTGTGCTGTGGTGAGAGGTATGGTGGGGGCTGTGGTAGATGTGGGGATGTGGTGGATGTGGTGGCTGTGGTGGATGTGGTGGCTGTGGTGGATGTGGTGGATGTGGTGGCTGTGGTGGATGTGGTAGATGTGGTGGTGATGAAGGTCACCCTACGCTTCTTCTTCTTCTAGCCATGGGCTTTGGCCATTCTCTTCCTCCTTGTTCCAGTTGAGGTGGAAGCTCCCCCTACAACCCTGCATGTGGACCCCGGAGCATAGCTTGGGTCAGTATCTGTATCTCCAGAGTCTCTCGGGTGTTCACCAACCACCCTTAACCCATGTTCTGTGGGAACAACTTTCCTTCCCACAGTTCGTGTAAGTGGCTCCTCATCCGATTCATCCTCCTCCTCCGCGTCAAGAACAAAATCCTGATGAAATCCCGCTGACTCAGTTACTTCTCCAGATGTGACGGACACTGGAGGTACAGAATCAGACACAGTGCCTCTGAGTGGAATAGTAGCACCCCCACTGTCATCATCATCTGAGTCATGAGTGGGTAGGGCTATCTGTTCCACATCAGAGTCACTGTCCTCGTGATGCCACTTTCTCTTCTCAGGCACCACATAGTCATCCGAGCAAGATGACCAAACACTCCTGACCGGAGGCTTCACTTGCTTTCCCCGGTATACTTTCATCCTTCCCAGGGTAGTGTCATCCATTACCTCCAAGACTACCGAATCCTCCTTTTCCTTTGGCAGGGAAGGAAGCTTCTGATCTATGATCATTTGCATAAACCTCGGGTACATACAGAAGGCTTCCTTCCCTTTCCCTCGATGTTCTCCACCAGAGGTGAAGATCATCTTGGAGAAGCTGAACGGATGGTTCAGCACCAACGCAATGTATGCGTTCTGCATCTGGTCAGACAGCTCATCAAAACCACCTTTTCTTGAAGCCATGCACTTGAGCAGCACATGTGTGCAAGATATTTAAATGGGGACAAAGGTTACTCTTGTTGAGTACCCAGAATTGATGTCCCCAGAGTATTTTGCTCTGAGAAAGCATCCTCTGACAGTGAGGGGGTGTAAACGAGTTGGACGGTCAGCATCATCCCCCAATTGTAGTACAATCCTTAGATCCTCCTCTGAAACGGTAATAGCCTCGCCAAATATGGTACTTCTGATGCAGTGAGGTTCAGATGATCTATCCCAGAAGGCTTGTGAATGGATCTATATGGAGTGCAAGGGGTAGATATGGCATGTGCAATCCGTGATCTCAATAGAAATGTGATTATGCCAGAATTCTGCATACATATATTGTGCTTTATGCTCATAATCCATCTACTCGCCATCTGTTACACAAAGATAGTAAACATTAGTACCATTGACTAAGAAAGTCATGAAATCCTTAAGCTTGAAGAACATCTTTCTGTCATGCGATTGAGATTGTGCGACTGAGTTCAAACGTGCGATTGAACCGTGCGAAAGGGGTTCAGTCGTGCGATTGAACCCATACGTACCTCTGAGTGTGCGATTGGGCTCCTACGTATATACCCTCATGCGGTTACATCAGTCATGCGACTGAACTTCATACGCATGGTTCAGTCATGCGTATACACAGTTTGAGCCCTTCAGTCGTGCGACTGAAGTTCATCACGCTGTCCATTCGCATGAAGAACAGATTGTTCCATTCAAAATTACTTTTTCACCATTTTTGAGTTTTAGACATCGTTATCTGGTTCATTTGACTCGCAATTCATTCTTAAATCACCTAACATCGTTACTTTCGTTTGTTTGAGTCATTTAGGTAGGTTATTTAGTCACTTAAGTCTTGGGTACTTTGCGAGTCCGAATGTACCGTGTTTTTCATCAAATTTAACGTTATGGGAGTGCATGTATACAGTAAATTACCTGTAGAGTCGATGTAGATTGGTCAGTAATCAAGAAGCAGGTGTTTTGCGATCAATTGAAATTTTTGCAGAGTTGGGTTAATACGTGCGATTCAGGGTGATTTTGAAGGTGGTGAGTCTCTGCGACCGACTCCCCTTCTATTTATATTAACCCTAGATTCAATCGTGCGACTGAGCTCATACGCACCTTTCAGTCGTGCGAGTGGGACTCAGTCGTGCGATTGGTTCAATCGTCCTTCTTCAGTCGTCCGACTGAATCTCAGTCGTGCGACTGACTCACTCATTCTCCCTTAATCATCCGACTGGGCCAATCGTATGGGCCATTCGGTTGAATAGTCCATATTCATGGTCCATTCGTACGAATAGCTTCCATTCGTATGATTGGTCCATACGGATGGTCCATTCGTGCGAATAGGTCATATTTATTAACTTTTCTGCCAGTTTGAATATTTAACGTTTAAAATCCCTTTAATTGCAGAAATTACGTTATGAGCAGTTGATTATCTTAGACATGATCGTTTTGACTTGAGAACCCTTTTATCACCTCAGACGTGACTGATTTAAGCTTTTAACATATATGTGGTCATCTCAGACATGACCCTTTTAGTGAGTTGATCCCTTACCGATTTTCATGATGTAGTCCGGCAAACAAACAGAACTAAAAGACTAAATAAAACTAAACTAACATACAAAAATAAAACTTGTTTTTGGCTTTTTGTGAGAGATAAATCCTAAGATGGAAATCTACTGGATTTGGTTCTGGAATAGACAGCTTTAACTCAGATTGACCATACCTGGACCAATTCAATTTTGGAATCATACAGGCAGTTCAAATCAGTTTGGACTTGTTATCAAAATCTTTTGATGCTCAATTCTTGGTGTTCATCCAGAGTCATTTGCAACTTTAGGAAATCAAACTGAAACTCTTAGATTACCACATTGATTCAAACTTTCAAGAATTGCACCACAATGATTGTCAATATGTTTGTCCACTTAAATCCATACACAGACTTTTGACCCAAGCTGGTGATAGATTTAGGTTTACTTATTTCAACTAACATTTGTGAATCCCACACTTATATGGTAATCAACATTCCTCACGAGCTTTTGAGCGGTCTACGGTTATTTTTACAAGAAGAGACTATTCTTAGAGCTTTCAAGGAGAAGCCAATCCTCAGGTCAGTGCCATCGCACAGCAGAGAGGCGGCAAACAACAATGAATTCTAGAATATCTAGGTTATGCTTATCCTCAGGTCAGTGCCATCGCACAGCAGAGAGGCGCACAACCTATCCTTTGTTAGAGCAGCTTAATATTATTTTGCACCAAATGCACCAACAACATAAGTCATTAGCTTGATAGCATTTTTATTTCATTTTTTTCTGGTGCTTTGCTCTATTTATGGTTATCCGCACACATTTGTGGCGTTTACATGCTCATTACCCCTTATTGGAATATTGTTGATTGTGTTAACCAGCGATAAGATGGGAGCCCACAGTCAGTGAACCACTTAGTTTGATCTGAGATCACCAGTCAGGTCTAATCATCTATTGTATTGAATCTACCGACATATCAATTGTGATCTAGCAACCTCTAGGTCTACTCTCATTGTGTTACCTTAAGAGTACTAGTTTTCTATCATCTTCCCTTTTATATTGCTTAGACTACACAGACTTTACTTTGAATTTTTTTGCATCTTTTCTAAATTAAAATTTCAAAGTCCCTCTTGATTTGTTCCTGTGTACTATCATATTCCAAAGGGTTTGAATCGGTATCACAGATACGATCTACCTTATATCAGCTTTCCACTCTTCCTCGTTTTTTTAATGTTGCTTGCTGACTTATTCTCCCCCTAAAATACTAAAATCTAACTAGTTTCATTATTTTAGGATTTTAATAAATAGCAGAATAACATAATTTAATTGGAACAGACTAATTTAACCAAATAAACTCAAATAAAATGAAGAATTAACTAAGCTACATCGGACTACACATGATCATCATCAGGAATAATCTCACTTTTCTTCTAACGCCGTTGACCTCTAGCAAATATTGAAAACATGGTTTATCAAAGGCTTTAGTATAGAGGTCAGCGCGTTGAAAATCAGTATTAATTTTTACCACATCAATTAAGTTCTTTTCAAAACAATCTCTTATGAAATGATATTAATACCGATATGTTTGGTCTTAGGATGTTGGACCGGATTTTTAGTTACTGCAATTGCAGCAGAGTTATCTACAAAATAGGAGTAGTAGAATAGAACATTAAACCATAATCCCACATTTGCTTTTGAATCCGATGATTTGTGAACAGCAACTTGCAGCAGCAACATATTCGGCTTCACAGGTGACAATGCAACCGATGTCTGCTTCTTACACTGCCAGGTAATTAATCTTCTCCCAAAGAATTGACACCCTGCTGATGTAGACTTGTAGTTCATCTTGCAGCGTCCGTAATCCGAGTCACTATACGCCGCGAGCTCAAAATCATCATCATGAGGATACCACAACCCAAGTGTGGGTGTACCCTTTAGATAGCGAAAAATCCTTTTGACCCCGATCAGATGATTGACCTTAGGTTTAGCATGATATCTAGAACATAAACATGTCGCATACATGATATCAGGTCTTGAGGCAGTGAGATACATGAGGGATCCAATCATTCCTCGGTACATCGTGGCATCTACAAGATCTCCATTTTCATCAGGTGCTATGTCGTGATTCGTAGCAAGTGGAGTACCGGCAGCAGATGCGTTCTCCATGTCAAAGCGATTGAGAATGTCTCCTACGTAATTGGTCTGATGTAGAAATATCTCATTTGGTGTTTGATCCACCTGTAGCCCGAGAAAGAACTTCATCTCCCCCATAGCACTCATCTCAAACTCTTTCTTCATAACTGCTTCAAACTCTTTGCATAACTCTTCGTTCTTTGAACCGAAAATTATGTCATCAAATAGATTTGTACGAGCAGTAGGTCCCCATCTTTTTCTTTAATGAACAGCGTGCAGTCAATGACTCCCCTGTGAAAGCCGTGTTTCACAAGATGAGTCGAGAGTTTCTCATACCAAGCTCTTGGAGCTTGATGAAGCCCGTATAAAGCCTTGTCGAGCTTGTAGACTCTATCCCGATGATAAGGATCTTCAATCCCTTGGGTTGATGACATAGACTGTTTATCTGATTTCCCCATGAAGAAATGCACTCTTCACATCTAATTGATAGACTTTAATCTTCATGTACGATGCATAGGCAAGAAAGATACGAATGGCTTCCATCCTTGCCACGGGTGCAAACACCTCATTGTAAGCAATTCCCTCGACTTGGCGAAAACCCTGAACCACCCATCGAGCTTTGTTCCTGATAATGACCCCTTGGTCATCTTTCTTGCATTTTAAAACCCATTTGGTGCCAATGACCTTAACACCTTTAGATCTATCAACCAAAGTCCATACATCTAACTTCTTGAACTGAAGAAGTTCTTTTTGCATGGCACTCACCCACGCCTCATCATTTAGTGCATCACTGACGTATTTTGGCTCAAACTGTGAGACAAAACACCGATAAGCACCATCATGAATATATCCATTTCTATAACTGAGGCGTAATCAACTGAGTATAGCTGATTTCGGGTTTGCACTCCCGATCTGACATCCCCAATGACATTGTTAGGGGATGATAGACGTTTAGTCGTGATCCTGGATTAGTAGGAACAGCTACCTCAGAGCCAAGATTATGAACATTTGGATCTGCATCTGAGGTGGTTGGAGTTTGAAGCTCTGAAGTCGAAGGTGCATCACTGATAGATGCTTGTGGGCTTTCAGGAACTGGAACCTGTCCTCCTGACTGTTCTGGTTATCTTTTTCAGCTTCATCTTCAGAGGAGGAGTCACTGTCGTCGACTACTCCCCCTGACTGAGTAGATGATTCTCCCTGTGAGCTAGATGTTGGTGGATTCAAGCTATCATACATCATTCGTGTAGCTAACTCGTCATTCGAGGGAGAGAGAGGAATGTTGAACGACTTGAAGAATCCATCATAGTCGAAGAAGTAGGCGGGTCCTTTGCCAGTAGGTGGTGTGGTAAATCGATGAACGTCAACATTACACCACACTTCTACTAGACCGTTGAGTTGTTGTAAACTCGCTTGTTCGGTATGTTGTATCCTAGAAAGATGCCTTCATCTGCCTTCTCGCTGAATTTACTCTCTTGTGTCTTCTTCAGAAGTGTGCACGGCGCCCAAATGGTTCGAGATACTCCAAGTTCGGTTTGCGTCTTTGTAGTAGCTCGTAACATGTTTTTCCGTGGCGCTTGACTATCAGGACTCGATTCAGTGTATACAAGTATTGACACTGCCTCATTCCAGAATGGATACGCAGTTTCGAGTCTGCCAGCATAGTCCGTGCTGTCTCTATCAAGCTTCTGTTCTTTCTCTCAGCAACGCCATTCATCTGAGGTGTGTAGGCAGAAGTGAATTGATGCACAATTCCTTTTCCTTGCAGTATGCCTCCATCCACTGGTTCTTGAATTCTGTTTGTGTTGTCTGAGCGTACTTATCTAACTTTCAGCTTGTGGAGATATTCCAGTGTGGTTACCAACTCCTTGAATGATTCAAATGTTTCTAATTTGGATTTCAGAAACATTTCCCAAGTGAACCTTGAGTAGTCATCGGTGACCACAAAACAGTACAAGTCGCCTGCAATGCTCTTTATACTGACTGGACCAAACAGATCCATGTGAAGAAGTTCAAGAGGAAGTTCTATTGAATTTACTTTCTTTTCCATATGAGACTTCTTTGTCTGTTTCCTTTCTTGCAAGCTACACAAAAGTCAGGAAGCTGAAAGTTCTTGACATTAACTCCTCTCGCCAGATCCCTCTAAATCAAGTGATTCATCTTCCTTTGACTAATGTGTCCCATTCTCCTATGCCAGGAGATGGAATCCTTTTCAGTAGCTTTAGATAGAAAACACTGAACCTCATGATCCATTGTAGAAGCTGTTGATAGATCCAAGACATAAAGATCTTTATATCTTGAAGCAGTCATCAAAACTTGGTCCTCTGGGATCACGTAGTCTTTCTTTAGTACGTAACACTTCTTGTTGTCGAAGATGACTTTAAATCCCTTATCACATATTTGGGAAACAAAAAGTAAGTTGTTTTGAAGTTGCTGGACGTAGTTCACCCTATCAAACTTAACTTTCTGATTTCCAACTTCTCCCTGAGCTGTGATGTAGCCTCCCTTGTTTCCAAAAAACGAAACATGCCCTCCTTTTATTTGCCTTACGTTTGATAAAAGAGCCCTGTTCCTGTCATGTGCCTGGATGCTCCGCTGTCTACAATCCACGTGTTAGTTTCAGCACTGTAGCGAACACCTGCACATACAATGTAAAGGATTAGTTTAGGTTAGGAACCCAAGCCTTTACTGGATTGGGTTCCCAGAGGCATCACACATCAGAATTTCCACCCATTGACCCTTAGAAGGTGAGGGTAGCTCAGGTTCCTTCTGTCATCATTATCAGACATAGAGGTTGACTTCTCTTTCCATAAGCCAGATTGTGCAATGCCTGTTTGTGATAAACAGTCGACTGGCTAACGGGTTGAACTTTCTGTTCACTAGTTCTTCTAGGTGGAGTTAAAGAGCTCCTCTTAGAAGACCTAGGTTTTGAGTCCTGAAGTTCAATCTTCTTCCTAGGTGTTTGATAATAAGGACAATAGGAAGCAATGTGTCCACTTCTCCACAGTTGTAGCACGCCCTGCTATCAACTTTATGATTAAACTTTCTTTGTGGAGACGTGTGTGACACTCTAGTAACATCACTCACTTTAGGTTTTGACTCTGGTTCTTTTGATGTTTTCACTGGTTTAACAAAGTTAACTGTTTTAACCTGTTTAACATCCTTTTCTTTTTGGTCAATTGGTTTTTGACTTGAAGTATGTGAAAGATTATCCTTAGAATCCTTTTAGGTTCTGATTTGACTCTGTTTGACCCTGACTTTAAGTTAACCTTTTCAAATTCCTTTTCCAGATTAACACAAGGAAATTTACCCTTTGCCTTTGAAGTGGCCTCCTTTTGTTTGTTTCCAGAGTCAATAGATGAACATAGGAATCTGGATCACTAACAAGAGGAGTAGACACTACATGATCCTTGATGGGATTACTATTTATTGGTCTAGTCTTAGTGTTCATTAAAGTCTCAGGTGGTGGTGGAACCACTTTATAACCCAATCCCTCCCCGTTGTTCCTTTCTCTCACTAAGTGTTGGACTATGTGTGAAGAACTAGTCCAACTGTGCAGTTTCTGTTTTAATGAATTTACTTCTACTTCTAGAACTGCCTTTTTTTTCTTAGTGTCTTCTATGGAGTTTAGATAATACCTAATGTCATTATCTTGGTTAAAGGCAACTACTTCGGTTTCCCTAAGCTGTTTAGTCAAAAGGTCTATCTTTTCTTTATAACTGTGCTCATTTTGTTTTAATACCCTATTAGCCTCAGTGCATAGTTGCAAATCTTTTACTAAGTTATCATTATGATCTAATAACCTAGCAAATTTACCATCTATGCTATTCCTAAAGGTATCACAATCAGAACAAGCATGATTATTAAACATTGTGTCAGTAGTACTTACCTGAGTTGATTCAGAAGCGTTTGCCATCAATGCACCATCAGATGTCTCTGGTTTTGGTGCTTCTGTCTTTTCTGTCTCTGCCAGGGTAGTCTCTGCTTTTGGCTTGTAACTGATCTCGGTTGCAGTTGCTTCTTCACTATGTGACATCGCTATCTCAACTGCTAGATCTCCTTCACTAGCGGAATCACTGTCAATATCTTCTACACTTGCAACGTTTGATTCCCCTGGTGAGACAAACCTAAAGCTCCAATCCTGTCCTTCATCATCATGAGCAGTCAAGGCTTTTGAGTCCTTGCTTGATGAAGTAGAACTGGTAGTTTGCTTGTCTTGACGAGTGAAGGATGAGAACGGGTTCCCGTTACCCGTCTTCTTAGGCTTGACACATTCTCTTTTGAAGTGCCCCTTCTCTCCACAGTTGAAGCAGGTCACTTTGCTCTTGTCAAAGCCGAATGTGGTATCCTTAGTCGCTACTAAGTTCTGTCCGGTTGTTTTACAAACTTCTTTGCCCTCCGGACAGCACTAGCTAAAGCCCACGTTATATCCATTCTCTCAAGCTCCATTTCGTCCACCTGCTCGTAGTCCTTGTCTACGAGATGGGTGTTTCCAATCTTTCCAGCAACAAGTTCATCATAAGAATGGACCATTGCGGCCAATAGATCCATGTGTTCTCGAGCTACTTCCACAGTCACATTCCGAGATTCTCGGTCTTCAGTTTAGTAGCACTTTCTTCGGATCCAATATAGTGGGAACAAGAAAGTCCCGACTTGTCTGATCCTAAAGGAGGTGCATGTGTAGGACCCGATGAGCTAGACACAAATGCAGTCTGGAGAGGTGCTCCAGATGTCTTAGCTTGAGGCGTGGCATTGTATAAAGCTGGATTTTGATTGTACGTAGACTTCTGAGCTCTGTACTTCATCCTAAGTGATTCTTCTCGCAACTAAGAATGAAGTCATTAATATCCAGTTTTGCTAGCATTCCATTTTGTCTAAGATTAGACACGAATGAAGCCCACTTTTCAGGCAATCCGTCTGCAAAATTAGTAACTTTCTCTTCCATGGTAGTAGCCACCCCATGTGTATGCAGTTCACTCATCAGATGGTAGAATCTATCTATAACATCATCCAAACTCTCGTTTCCCATCGATGAGAAGTTATCAAATTCCTTCTTTAACTCCTTAGCCTTGATTTCCTTCAACGAAGCATTCCCGTCGTACCTCTTTTCTAGCTCATCCCATAGTTTCTTAGACTACTTATTCTTTGAGTACTGGTGGAATATGTCTTTAGGGATAGACTGTGTAATCAATGCGTACACCCTCTTCTCTACATTATATTTGACTTTCTGCGTGTCTGTCATCCCTCCTAATGTTAGCTTTACTCCATCGGCTCCCACGGGCGTACTATATCCAATCTCGATGGCTTCCCACAGATTCGGATCCACTCCATTGAGGTAGATCTCAAAACGTTGTTTCCAGTGGGGAAACTCATCTAACGTTAAAAACTTTGGTGGTTTATTATGATTACCCACCTCACTCTCAAGTAACAGCAGGTTCTGGATCCTAGAGTCCTTCCCAGCAGTAAAGGCTGACATTTGATCTTCCATTGCGAAGAACTTTAAGTCTAATAAAACAATTGTCACTGGGGCGACTGAAGGGTGCGAATGGACTAGTCGTGCGTATGAACTCTACGACTGGTTCAATCGTGCGGCTGAACTAAGTGATTAGCTCAGTCGTGCGAATGAATCTGATGCGTATGAACAGTATGCCCGAAAGGTTTATTCGTACGAACGGAGATGCGACTATGTCCAATCGTGCGTCTGAGCAATGCGAATGAGGTTCAGTCGTGCGAATGGCTCACTCGTGCGACTGAAGCTGCTGTTTTGCGAAAATTTCTAGGTTAAACGTGTTTTAGCCGTAAAAATTCGAAATTTCGCAAGGTCTAATCGCCTAAGTCCGTAGAAACCAAACTTTGATGATCAGGAACATCCAAGATCACTTTTGACACAAAAGATTGCGTTCTTAGTGCAAAAACACAAACTTTTTATCAATCTTGATTGAATCACACGTAATCAAGAGCCAAAGCTATGATACCACTTGTTAGGACCTGGTATTTGAACGAAATACCTGGAGATTAGCGTGTAAACCAGATCAAATAGTGCGGAATCCTATTTGATTGGCGATCCAATTAGTAAGAACACACGAAGAATCAATCAAGAATTGAAACTAACGTTAGAAATCGATTGGGAATCGATCTAATGTGTTCTATGAACTTGGAGAACGAATTGGAGGCTTCTGGACGGCAAGGGTACGTCTGGAATCGTAATTTCTCTAGAGTCCCCATTTTTCACGAATTGGGTTGTATTTATAGGTTGGTATTATTCAATCGTGCGACTGAACCATTAGTATGGTTCAGTCGTGCGATTGAACCATGCGGTTGATTCATCCGCACGACTAAGTGTTCAGTCGTGCGACTGAGCCAATCTTATGTGTCAATCATACGACTAATCCAGTCACCCGGTTCAGTCGTGCGACTGAGTCATTCGTATGAAGTTGTTCATGCTTATGGTCCTTTTGCATGGGCTATTCGCATGAGAACTTCATTATGCTAAGTTTGAATGTATTAATTAGTAAACATTATATCTAAACATTCACCAATACTAACCTAATTAATCAATTTTATATCAACTCATTAATGAAATATTAATCATTACAAATCACAATCAACCAATATCATTTCATTCATCATATCAAATTACACCAAAATTAGATAAACAAGATCTATTACATTTCATATCATGATCTAGGAACATACATGTATCAACATCAATCACCTGAGCTCCTGATAGAATCAGGATGTACATGCTCTGAGTGTAGATCAGTAGTAGCATGTGCCCCTTGTTCGTGGTACTGGGGACTTCCTGCCTCAAGACTATGTCCTTCATCGGCATTGCCTCTGGTGAGGTCTTATGGATAGTACCAAATGCATCCTGATCATTTGCTGAAGCAGGAGAAGTGGCAGCCTCACCAGAAATTCGAATCTCCGTTTCTACACTTGGAGATTGAATATGGTAACCCTTGTGCTGTGGGGTGTCAGAAGCACTTTGGTCCTCCCCCTCAATGGTTGAGGCTATCCCAGTGTTGATTGGTATCTGGGGAGAAGGTGAGGAATGCAACTGAGTCAGCACTTTGGCAATTATTATGGTAGGACTTTGGGGGGCGGTTGCAGTGGGAGAGGGTGTGAAGGCAGTATGCACCCGGGGAGAGTGGTGCGTTTCAATGGCAACCTCCTCAAGTGAGGAAGGTTCCAGATGTATAGGTGCCCCAGAGGTGGTTGCTACAGGCTCCTGTTGAGAGAAAACCTGGGCGGTTGAGGGTGAGTGAGTACGTGTATCTATTGGGGGGTTATGACCAGTAGATATATCCTGCGTTTGTGTTGCAGGGGCATCCTCAAGGACTCATTTCCCTGAGTAGCCTTTTTGGCTTTCTTGTGTTTGGGTTTGGTGGGGACATTGGATTTGGAGGTGGTGGCTGTGGGTTCCAGCTGCGTGGGTTTTCGCAGTTTGGCAGCCAGTTTGAGTGACTGGTCTGAGTTGTGCCTGGAGTATACTTCAGGCAATACAGCCGTGGCAGGGACTCCAAGGCCAACAAGTCCCTCAGCTTTCAGCTGGTCTACTATAATGGCCATTATGAACCGAGGATATAATATCCATAGGTTAGCAATAGGCTTGGAGGCCATATCATTGAGTTTAAGAAATAATATTTCAGAAAAATTTAAGCTTTGTTGGTCAAGGATAGAGATAATACCTGCTGCCACCTCGTCGACATTTGATCCCAAGAAGAAGTCTTAGGGGCTAAGCATACATTCAGCATATGAAAAATTAGTCATTCCGCATCATGGAAATGCTTCTTCAGGATGGTAGAGGCGCTGAGGTTACCCTGGTATCCATGTTGGGCAAATGATAGATCAGTGGTGCCCTTTGAATAACCAGTGGGGAAAGTGGCATCATCCAGTTGTAGGGTTTGGCGAAGGATTGCTGGAGTGATGACCACCTGACGGTTGTTGACGAACGACTGGAGAGAGTCGGTGTTATTCTCCCAGTGATGAGGGTGACGCTCGTCCAGAACTGATGGAGAGATTCGGCATGAATGGTAGGATTTAGAAGGAAAGCCGTTTTGTATGGAGAGTTGATCATTAGATCAATGGCATTATCAAACTTTGTCCAGAAGGGTGATTTGGTAAGGTAAGCAACACAGTTGTGTCGTGGTTTAAGCTTCATGTTCGCCATTGATGTGAGAGAAGGTTCTGAGTTTTTGAACGTTAGGTTTGAGATGATGAAGCTCTGTAAGATAAGCTATTTATAGGGTACGGGTTATAAAGCAGCTGAAGGGTTTGGTGTGAGTCATCAGTAGTTTTAAAGGACTGATGACGTGGTAATTAACCTTCAGAGGTTGAAACAACTGAAGTCTTGGTTTTAGGCATCAGTAGTTATAAAACTACTGAAAACCATGGATTTAGCTTCAGATGTTGGAAACAACTGATAACTTGGTGTTAGTCATCAGTAGTTATGAAACTACTGAAGAGATGGTTTTGTCATCAGTTGTTGTAAACAGCTGACGACGTGGTGTTAGTCATTAGTAGTTGTGAAACTACTGAAGACATGGTTTTGTCATCAGTTGTTTAAGATGAAATAGCAGTTTTAGAAACAATTGAAGAGAAAATTCTCATCAGTTGTTTTCGTCAATTCATAGCTTTTTAGCTGTTTCATACTGTCCTCAACACTTACTCATTAGTCTTTGTGGCTGTTTTTCAGTTGTTTTATAGGACATCAGTACTTGTCTGTTAGTACTGATATCAGTAGTTATAACTACATCAGTAGTTGTGACTGTATCAGTTCTTGTAACAGAATCAGTACTTATTTGTGATATGGTTACAAATGATTATCAGTACTATTTACTGAGATCATCAGTAGTTATCACTTATTCTAGCTGCAGCATACCAAGCCTTAACACTAGGTTTTGGAAAGTCAAACTATCCAAAGGCTTAGTAAAAATGTCTGCAAGCTCATCAGCACTAGGCACAAACTTTGGATCAATCAGACCTTTTTCAAAACAATCCCTAATAAAATGATGTCTGATCTCTATATGTTTGGTCCTTGAGTGCTGGACAGGATTCTTGATAATGCAAAGAGCTGAAGCACTATCCATTAATAATGGAGTCTTAGTCTCTGTAAACCATTTTGTGTATGTACATGAGCAGCAGCAATGTACTCGGCCTCAGCAGTTGATGTAGCAACAGATGTTTGTTTCTTACTCTGCCAAGAAATCAAACAGTTGCCTAGGAATTGACAACCACCAGAAGTTGACTTTCTAGTTAACTTGCACCTTGCATAGTCACTATCTGAAAAAGCAACTAATTTGCAAGAGTGTCCAGTGGAATACCATAAGCCTAGAGATTGTGTACCTTGTAGATATCTAAAGATCCTTTTGACTGCAATCAAGTGAGACTCTTTAGGAGCAGCCTGAAATCTTGCACAAACACACGTTGCAAACATGATATCTGGTCTAGAAGCTGTTAAGTACATCAAGGACCCAATCATACATCTGTAAAGTGTTTCATCAACAGCTTTACCTTTCTGATCTGCATCCAGTTGTGTGGTGTTGCACATGGGAGTAGAACAGGGCTTACAATTTTGTAAATCAAACTTATTCAAAAGATATTTTGTATATTTTGACTGATGAATAAAGGTTCCATTAGCCTTTTGTTTGATTTGCAAGCCTAGAAAGAACTGTAATTCTCCCATTGCACTCATTTCAAACTTCTTATGCATTAAATTGGTAAAGTCATCACACAACTGGGAATCAGAGGATGCAAAAATAATATCATCAACATAAATTTGAACAAGTAGCTTATGCTGATCCACCTTCTTAATGAATAAAGTTTTATCTATGGAGCCTCTAGTGAAATTATTTTGAAGAAGAAAATTGATAATGTCTCATACCAGGCTCTAGGAGCTTGTTTCAACCCATAAAGAGCCTTATCAAGCTTGTATACCGAATCTGGATGTTTATTATCCTCAAAACCTGGTGGTTGACACACATAAACCTCTTTTTATTTTACCATATAAAAATGCACTTTTAACATCCATTTGAAAAACTTTAAGATTGTGGAATGCAGCATAGGCTAAGAACAATCTAATTGCCTCCAGTCTGGCTACAGGGGCAAAGGTCTCATCATAATCTATACCTTCTTCTTGTGAAAACCCCTGAACAACCAGTCTGGCCTTGTTCTTAACAATAAGCCCATTTTCATCTGTTTTGTTCCTAAACACCCATTTAGTGCCTATTACACACTTACCTGGGGGTAGATGAACCAGTTCCCACACTTGTTGTTTCTTGAACTGAAGTAGCTCAAGCTGCATGGCTTCCACCCATCCATTGTCTCTCAAAGCAACATGATAGTTCTTTGGCTCTTGCTGACTGATGAAGAGAGCATAGAAGGACAAGTTAGACAATTGACTTCTGGTTGAGACGCCAGCATTGATACCACCAATGATTTGAGACATGGGGTGATTCTTCAGCTCTTGGTGCACAATAAGATTAGTGCAAGTGTTTGTAGCCGGTTCAGCATCAGCAGATGTTGATTCAGATTCTTGAAACCAAGTATTAGATGGCAAATCAAACGATGTAGAGGAATCAGAAATCTCATCAGCATTTGTTGTGGATGGAGCTACTGAAGCTACAGGAACATCAAGTTTAGCAGACTCAGGCAGTTGGTCACTGAACTTGAAAAGGTGAGTACTGATATCATCATCATCTTCAGTACCACCAGGTGGAAGACTTGCTCCAGAAGATGATTTATCCACATGATCCTACAACAGCTGGAGTTTGATAAGGAGCATATTGCAGTATGTCCAGATCAAACAACTCCATAGGGTTTTGTGGAATTTTATCCTTAGGAGATTCATTAAATTTCACATGCAAGGTTTCTTCAACTATCTTTGTTCTGCAGTTGAAGACTCTGTAAGCCTTGCAAGTGGATGAATAACCTACAAAATACCCTGCATCCACCTTAGGATCAAATTTGTGGAGTTGATCCTTTGTGTTGAGAATGAAACAAGGACATCCAAAGGCTCTGAAGAATGAAATCAAAGAAGCCAAATGATGTAGAGATTCATATGGAGTCTTCGTCAACCTCTGATTTACTAACACTCTATTCTGCACATAGCAAGCTGTATTGACAGCTTCAGCCCAAAAGGTCAAGGCAAACCAGCGTCAGCCAACATGGACCTTGCAGCTTCAATTAAAGTCCTGTTCTTTCTCTCCACTACTCCATTTTGTTCTGGAGTCCTTGGGATGCTAAACTGCCTTTTGATTCCTTTTGAAAGATAAAAATCATCAAGTGTATGGTTTCTGAATTCAGTACCATTATCACTCCTTATACACTTGACTGATTGGGAATACTGCTTCTCAACATACATCACAAAGTTTATAATCTTCTGAGCAACCTCATCCTTTGAATGTAGAAAGAAAGTCCATACGAATCCGGAGTAATCATCCATAATTACCAGACAGTATTTCTTCTTTGCCATGCTCATCCCTCTCACAGGACCAAATAGATCCATGTGCAGTAACTGCAAGCAGGCAGTGGACTTAGGTTCTTCAATGGGAGGGAATGAGACTTTGTGCTGTTTTCCTTTCAAACAAGCAGTGCAGGCTTCATCACAGTGGAACTCCTTTATTGATAAACCTCTCACTAAACGATTGTGGATCAGCTGATTCATGTTTCTGAGATTGACATGACCTAACCTTCTATGCCATAGTTTAGATTCCTGAAGAGAGGCTTTGGAGAACAGGCATGGATGACCTTTCAAATCGATCTTCCTTGACAAATCCAAGGCATACACTCTTCCGATCTTGTTGGCATTCAGGAGAGTATGTTCATCCATTACCTTGTCAATCAGCCTCAGAACTTGGGAAGACAGAATCCTGCAGTTCTGGCTTGTGAAAAGTGCAACATGCCCTTTATCACACATCTGTCTGACACTCAGCAGATTATACTTGAGATTCTCCACATGGTTGACATCATCAAACCGGATTTGTCCATTAGACACATATCCTTTCCCAATGATGTAACCTCTGGCATCATTTCCAAATGAAACAATCCCTTCTTTCCTTGAGAGTAGTCATTAAGAAGAGAACTGCTCCCAGTCATATGTATAGATCCTCCACTGTCCACATACCAGATGCCCCTTTGGCATGTTGAAGAACCCTGCATAAGAAAAACTAGTTAGATTTTGAGACCCAAACCTTTTTGGTTTTGGGTCTGTTTTCATCAACATATGCAACCATAACTTGTTTCTTATGATTAACAGCTGATGAAGAAGGAGATGGTGCTGAAATGGATTCCTTGGATTTGGGCTTAGAATGCCTTTTCAGTGATTTGATCACAGGTGCATCTAGTTGGTTAACTTTCCCCAACAAATGCTGAACCATCATAACAAGTTGTGTCTGATTTGTAGCCAAAGCTTTCAGCTCTTGTGACATATCAGTACTTGTGTTTGATGAGTTCCTGAGATCCACCATTTCCTTCTTAAAATTAACAGACTTAGTCTGATGTTTATCATGAGGAGCACCATCAGCTGTTTTGTGATGAACCTTATCCTTCTTTTTGGATTTGGTTGAAGGCTTGGGTTCATCACAATGGAGTGATTGTGGTACAAACTTGGTCTCGAACTCAGTTTTCATTTCATCCATTTGGATTTTAATGAGCTTATCTCTGTTGAGTTTGGAACCCTTTCTATACCAACATTCATCAGAAAGATGATTGAATTTACCACATATTTCACATGGCTTATTCTTCATCTTGGATTGATCAACTGCTGATGTGGAAACTACTAAAGGTGTGCTCTTTAGTACTTTCCTCCTTTCAGTACTTTTGTTCAGTACTGAAGAATCTGTAACAACTGAAGAGTTGTTCTTCAGCTGTTCTTTGTCAGCAGTTGTTAATCCATTTATTTCAGCTGATTTGAAATGCTTTTCAGTTGTTGTAACTAGCCCTTCAGTACTTAAGTTACTTTGAGGAACAACATCTGAAATACTCAGCTTCATGTGCTTATCAGTAGTTAACGCATTAGCCAATTGACTTGCTGAAGTATCAACCCTTATTTCATCTTGTGATTTTGGGAGATCACTTGAGGATGATGCACATGATGATGTGGTTTGCAGATTGCTTTCACCTTCAGATTTTACTATGGGTTTTGGAGTAAAATCTGTTGGAGGTGCAATATGGTTGTAACCAATTCCAAACTTCACATTCGAAGCGGATTGCTTACTGAGCAGCATTTCAAATCCCTTGCAGGATGACACCCAGCGGTCACACTCAACTTGGGTAACTGCAAGTTTTTCTTTGAGTTCCTTATGGTTCTCAAGAATGACCTCTAGCTTAGCCTTTTCATCATTTAATTGGCATTTAAGCTTATAAATCTCATCATCTTTGTCCTTAAGGACAGAATCATATTCAGCTTTTCTTTTGGAAATAGTTTGCTCAAGCTCCAGATTTTGATTAATTACAGCTACATTTGCTTCTCTAATAGAGACAAATGCATCTATGCAAGATTCAGAACAAAGCTTGGCCTTAGCCTCAGAGGATACCTAGGTTACCTGTGAAGAAGATGCATTGGAGCATGAACTCTCAGTAGATTCCAGGGCCATGAGAGCTAGATTCCCAAAAGGATGTTCACCACCATGTTAACCAGTACCAGCAAATAATTGCTCAGTACCATAGAGATCATCTAGTAAACTGCTCCAGTCAACATTACCAGGTTGAAAAAGCTATGATGAGGTTGTGATTGAGATGGTAGAGGCTCAGGTAATGCTTGTGGTTGTTGTGCAGTAGGAACTTGAACTGGATTTGGCTGAGGCATGTAATAGCAGGGATACGGATATGACATTCGACCCTGAGGGACAAAATATGCAGGCGAAACAGGTTGTGAATGATGACCAGAACTAGCAGGATGTTGCCCCCTATTTTGTGGACTAGTGCTTGGAAAAGTCACAAAGGGTGCAGAGGAGTTAGATCCAGATGATCTACACTCTCTAGCAAAGTGTCCAAGCCTTTGGCATTTGTGACACCTCAACTTACTTTTGTCAAAACCAACTTTGGTTTTGGCAGAGAGTCCTGGAAATTTCCTACCAGTCCTCTTGTAGAACTTCTGAGATCTGATATTAATCAAGGCCATCAGCTATTCCTTTCAAATCATCCATGATAAAACATAAATTGTCACTATTACAGCCTGAGTGACTATCAACACCAACAAATGCATGATCTGAACTGTTTGAAGAGAAATCTATATGCTCATCATAATTACTTTCAGATGCAGCATATTCTGACTCATGACCAACCAAGGCAGTGTTCCCTGGTACAAAGTCATCAGTGAGCTTTCCTGATGATGCCAGCTTCCTTTTCTGCTCTATCTCTCTCTCAAATGTAAGCAGTTTCCCATGAAGTTGGGTGAGAGATAGTTTATCATATTTGCACTGGAGCGTAGGACAATAGTGTATGTGTCCCATCTCTCAGGCAGTGATCTAAGGAATCTGTTGTTCATCTGGCTATTGGTATATTCATGTTTGACCATTTTTAGCTGAGAGATCAAACTGGAAAAACGCTCAAACTGTTGAGTCAGTGTCTCACCCTTCCTGTGAGAGAATGTTTCATATTGTTGGGCAAGGATTTCTCTGTTGTTTGCTAAGACCTCATCAGTTCCACCGAATTGTTCCTTCGGTGCATTCCAGAGGGCATGAGCAGTTTCATGATGCATAAGCCCTGAATAGATTTCATTCGGCAGTGCCATGGCCAGAATTACATGGGCTTTAGCATCAATCTCAAACAGTTTCCGATCTTCATCTGAGTATTGTTCCTTCTTCTTCGGAACCATTTGATTGGTTTCCGGATTGTTCACCATAGGCTTATGTGGACCATGTACCACCGATATCCAACAACCTGAACTGTTAACAGACAGGTGATGAAGCATTCTTCATTGCCATATGTTATACTCAGTCCTAACCAGCATCGGAGGCTTGGTTGAAGAACCGGTATTGTGAGGGTCATTAGAAGGAGTAGTCATTCTCAGATTCAACCAAAATCAATTAAGTTTTAACAGATTTAGAACAAAACACAACAAACCAAATTGAACCAAGAGAAAGCAAAAAGCAATAAAACGAAAGTAGCAGAAATTCAATTTAACTATAACCGATTCTTGCAAATATGCTAATTGAACCAAATGCAAATATCGATTAGCAGTTTCAATGATCAATTGTTAGATTGATCAATGATTAACCTGCTCTGATACCAATTGTTAGGATCAGTGATCTACGTTTGATTGATTAGAGAGTATTGCAGCGGAAAACGAACAATGAATTAGCCAATTCACAAGAATATAGTTGATATTCAAAGTAAGAGCAAATGGTATAGAAAGAAGTCTGCAAATCAAATATTTCATTCAATACGCGCTTTCGTGGTGGCAAAATGTCACACATACAATCAGGTCAATCATCCCTTATATAAGATATGTCGTGGTGGAACATTCCTTATATAGGAGATATGACGTCTGCTGATGTCATTTGATAGTGACATCTAACAGAATTATTCAGACTACTGAAAGTTAACAAAACTACTGAAGATGTCAAAACAGCTGACATCTTCTTACAAAAATACTAAGTGTTAACTATCACTACAACTACTGAAAAGAAACTACTAAAACTACAACGACTGAAGAACATGCTCTTCAGTCGTTTTACAAATACTGAAACATAAAAGAAAACTACTGAAAGGAAATCATCACAACAACTGAAGAATGCTTCTTCAGCTGTTGTAACAAACTCTGAAGGCTTTAGTACTTGTACTTGAACTTCAGCTGTTGTCATCAGCTGATGTCTTCAGTCTTTGTACTTCAGCTGTTGATCTTCAGTACTTTAGTCTTCAGCTGTTGATCTTCAGACTTTTGTCTTCAGCTGTTGAAGTCTTTAGTACTTTAGTCTTCAGCTGTTGAAGTCTTCAGTACTTTAGTCTTCAGCTGTTGCTCTTCAGACTTTGTCAAACAGCTGATCAAGTCTTCAGCAGTTGTTGTGATGTCTGTGGGACTTAGAGGTTTTTCTGATCAGGCTCATTGGTTCTTTTGGTCCAACACTTATTTTTGTATATGTTAATAGCTCTACCGCTCTATTGTATCGCAATGTTTATTGATATATATGGATTCTAATAATTATCTTTTTATTTGCTTAATTCTTGTTTAGCAAAAACAAAAATGTCCAACATAGCAAAAATTGAATTTTTTGCACTAAATATCAGTGGAAAATATTATATGCCATGGACGGCTCATGTAAAAAGACACCTTAAATCCATGGGTGTATTGGAAACTATACACGAGAGGAATACTTGCTCAGAGCAAGATAAAGCTAAGGCTGATGTTTTTTACACAAACACATTGATGAAATGTTGCAATTTGAATACTCAAATTATGATGATCCATATGATCTATGAAAGACTTACAAAGTAGGTTTGATCATCAAAAGGAAGTTTTACTTCCTGCTGCGAGAGATGAATGGAACAAGCTAAGGTTCCAAGACTTTAAAAAAGTGAATGAGTATGTCTCTACTGTATTCAAAATTTGCTCAACTCTTCGATTTTGTGGGCATATAATTACTGAGGATGATATGCTAGAGAAAACTCTGTCGACATTTCATGAATCGAATATGAGTTTGCAAAACCAATACAGATTGCTAAACTTTAAGAAATTTTCTGATTTAACTTCATATCTCCTTGTAGCGGAGAAAAACAACGAGGTATTAATGAAAAATCATCAAGCTCATCCTACTGGTTCACTAGCAATTCCAGAAGTCCATGCTATTAATAGTAATAATAACAAAAAATCTGGACGTAAATGAGAACAAGGTTGTGTGCGAGGCCGTGGTCGTGGCCATTTTAATAAAATTCATTTTAATGATCATAATCATCCTTACAAATGGAACAACAATTACCGAGGTAATTCTCGTGGACGTGGTCATGGCCGTGGTCGTGGTCATGGACAACAAACTACCAATTTCAACCACCAAAACATGTTTAAAAATGAAGTTGGTACTTCTCAAAATTATGCTAGTTCATGTTTTAGATGTGGTAGTACAAACCATTGGTCAAAATCTTGTCGCACTGCTCCATATCTATGTGAACTATATCAAGCATCTCTTAAAGGGAAAGAGAAAGAAGTGAACCATGTGGATAAATTTGATGACATCAACGTTGAGCTAAATACCTCAGATTTTATCAGTGATTTGGAACTTTGAAAGATATGTTGCTAGATTATAATAATTGTATGCAACAATTATGTAATTCTCTTGTTTAAGTACCTTTTAGTTATGTTTAATTATTTTTCTTTTCATGTATTGTATTAACTATATGAATAAAGTTTTTTATTAAAAAAAGGACTTATTAGATGCTTATTATTTGTCCTTATATTTGAAGATATAAAAGAAAAAAATGACTCTCATTGGAGCACAAGGCCAAACAAATAAAGGAGATATATGTATAGCAGATAGTGGAGCTACACACACTATACTTAGATCCAAGAATATTTTTATGAAATGAAACCAACAAAGGGAACCATTGATACAATATTAGGTCCTACAGACTTGAGAGAGGGAATTGGAAATGCTAAATTAGTATTACCAAATGGTACAAATCTTTTAATAGAAAATGCTTTATTTTCCCTAAGATCAACGAGAAACTTATTAAGTTTCAAAAACATATATCATAATGGATATGATACTCGGTCAATGACCATTGAAAATGAAAAATATTTGCATATCATGAGCAAAAGTCATATATTAGAAAAACTGCCAATGCTCCATTCTGGTTTGCATTACACACATATTAATGTGCCACAAGCACACATGGCAGTTAAAGAGAATTTTTGTGATCTTGAGATATTCAAGTTATGGCATGATAGATTACGCCATCCGGGGTCTAAAATGATGAAAAGGATAATTGAAAGTAGACATGGACATCCATTGAAAAATCAAAAGATTTCACAATCAAATAAAATACCTCCGTGTACATCTTGCTCTCTTGGGCTAGTTACTAGACCTTCACTATTGAAAGTTGAAAATGAACTACCTATGTTTCTTGAAAGAATTCAAGGTGACATATGTGGACCAATCCATCCATCATGTGGACCATTTAAATACTTTATGGTTTTAATAGATGCATCAAGCAGATGGTCTCATGTCTCTTTATTATCAACTCGTAATGTAGCATTTGTTAAATTCTTTGCTCAAATTATTAAATTACGAGCACATTTCCCTGATTATACAGTTAAAAGAGTGAGACTTGATAATGCACGTGAATTTACATCAAATCCTTTTAATGATTATTGCATGTCTGTTGGTATTGTTGTTGAACACCCTGTTGCTCATGTACATACACAAAATGGTTTAGCTGAGTCGTTAATCAAACGCTTGCAATTAAAAGCTAGACCATTAATTATGAGAACAAGACTTCCAACGTCTATTTGGGGTCATGCAATTTTACATGCTGGATCATTAATTCATATGAGACCAAGTGCAAATCATAAGTACTCTCCTTTGCAACTTGTTTCTGGCCATGAGCCAAATATTTCCCACCTTAGAATTTTGGATGTGCGGTATATGTCCCTATTGCACCCCCGCAACGCACAAAAATGGGTCCTCAAAGAAGGTTGGGAATATATGTTGGATATGAAACAGCTTCCATTATAAGATATCTTGAACCTTTAACGGGTGATGTATTTACGACACGTTATGCTGATTGCCACTTTAATGAGGCAAATTTACCAACATTAGGGGGAGAAAAGAAAAAAGAACAAAATGATGTGTCATGGTCTGAGCCTTCCCTGTTGCATTTTGATCCAAGGACAAAACAATGTTATACAGAAGTTCAAAAGATAATACATCTACAAGAAATTGCAAATCAATTGCCTAATGCTTTTACTGATACAAAAAGAGTAACTAAATCTTATCTACCAGCTGGAAATGCTCTAGCTCGAGTTGAGATTCCAAATAAGGAACTAGATAAAAATATGGCTCATAATCCCAGAAACGTTTGAAACATGGAAGACCAATGGATCAAAAAATAAAAATCCTCGAAAAAAGAAAATACCAGAAAAGGAAAATGATCTTAAAGAAAACAATAGTGACAAAACACTAAGTGTCCAAACTTTCTCTGAGAAAGAAGTGAATAAAGATATGTCAATCAACTATGGTCATATGCATACATTATGGAATCGAGATGAAGCGAAAAATATTGATGATGTATTCTCTTATTCTGTAGAAAGTGATATTATGAGCGGAGACGATGCTCCTGAACCAAAATCGGTAAATGATTGTCAAAATCGACATGATTGGAACAAATGGAAAGATGCCATGAAAGCTGAACTAAATTCACTTAACAAACAAAAGGTTTTTGGACCCATTGTTGTAACACCTACGCATGTAAAGCCTGTTGGGTACAAATGGGTTTTTGTGAGAAAACGAAATGAGAAAAATGAAGTTACAAGATATAAAGCTAGACTAGTAGCTCAAGGTTTTTCCCAAAGGCCGAGAATTGACTATGAGGAAACGTATTCTCCTGTTATGGATGCAATAACGTTTAGATATTTAATCAGCTTAGCAGTATCTAAAAATTTAGAGATGCGTCTTATGGATGTTGTTACAGCTTACTTGTATGGATCACTTGATAATGACATTTATATGAAAATTCCTGAAGGATTTAAAATCCCTGAAGCATGTTCAAAACCTAAGAAAATGTATTCAATCAAATTACAAAGGTCCTTATATGGGTTGAAACAGTCTGGAAGGATGTGGTACAATCGTTTGAGTGATTATCTGACTAGTAAAGGATACACAAATAACCTTATTTGTCCATGCGTCTTTATTAAGAAAACAGTATCGGGATATGCGATCATAGCCGTATATGTTGATGACTTAAATATAATTGGGACGCAAAAGGAAATTCATGAAACGATTATTCTTCTAAAGAATGAATTTGAAATGAAAGACCTTGGGAATACCAAATATTGTCTTGGTTTACAAATTGAGCATATGCATAATAGGATACTTGTGCATCAATCAAATTATACCAAAAAGCTTCTAAAACGTTTTAATATGGACAAGGCAAAATCCTTAAGCACCCCAATGGTCGTTAGATAACTCAATATTGATAATGACCCATTTCGACCTTGTGAAGAAAATGAAGAAGTTCTTGGTCCAGAGGTACCATACCTTAATGCGATTGGAGCTCTTATGTATCTTACTAACTGTACAAGGCCGGACATTTCCTTTGTAGTCAATTTGTTGGCAAGGTTTAGTTCATCTCCCACAAAAAGACATTAGAATGGGATCAAACATATTTTTCGATATCTACAAGGAACTATTGATTTAGGCTTGTTTTATCCTAATGATTCAAAAGAAGGTTTAGTTGGTTATGCAGATGCAGGTTACTTATCTGATCCTCATAAGGCCAGATCTCAAACCGGATACGTGTTTAAGAATGGAGGAACAGTAATTTCATGGAGGTCTAAAAAACAAACACTTGTTGCAACGTCCTCAAATCATGCTGAAGTCGTTGCACTACATGAAGCTTGCAGAGAATGTGTATGGTTAAGGTCTATGACACAACTTATATTAACTTCTTGTGGACTAGAGAAAGAAAGAGATCCAACACCAATATACGAAGATAATGCAGCTTGTGTCTCACAAATGAAAGAAGGGTATATCAAAAGTGATAGAACGAAACATATACCTCCAAGATTCTTTTCATACACTCAAGACCTTATTAAAGATAAACAATTTGAAATTAAATACGTTCAATCTAGCAAGAATTCAGCTGATCTTTTCACAAAGGCACTCCCTACAACAACTTTTAGAAAACATGTTTATGATATGGCATGCGACACGTACATGCAATGTGGTGATCTACAAAAGACAATTTGAGAGGGAGTTATAAGCTGCATTCTTTTTTTCTTAGCTAATGTTTTTTTCCCATTGGGTTTTTCTTTAGCGAGGTTTTTAATGAGACAACACTTCAAGACCCTAAAGTTTGAAAAAGTGACATCCAAGAGGGAGTGTCATGAAATATCATGAATTATTGAATGTGATTTTTCAAAGTCTAGAAAGTAAAAATTATTTACTAGTTGACTCCTAAATGGTTACCTATCAAAGAGTACATGTATTTGTAGTATAAATACTACCTTCATGGCAATGAGAAAGATGCACCATCTTGAACATAATTCAAGAGTTATACAATTCTTCTCATCTCTCTCTACAATTCTCTTTAAACTCTTGAAGCTAGTTTTATAATCTTGTTATAATTATAAGATA